>RJWJ010020212.1:0-29353 GCA_004363605.1 Indri indri | reverse complement strand
GTCACATAACAAGATGCTATTATAGAAACTGACAGTGCTCCAGTTCCAGTAGTGGGAATGAAGGAAATAAAAATATTTCGCCCCTAAATAGCTTTCCTTGACATATTTTGAGATGGCTGTTCAGAAAGCCAGCAAACAGAAGTAGCCCTGCAAAGCTGTCTTTTGCAGGGTAGATTTGCATCTGTAGAGAATTTGCATTATGTAGCCAGATCCTCCCTTTTCCGGATCTAAGGAAGATTAACTGAGTCTGACACCTTTAAAGGTCTGAAAGAAACACTTACCATCTATTCGCTTAGAGGGCTGCAAGTCGTGAGGTTTCACTTATGTAACAAGACCACCTTTCCTAGCCAGGCCTCATCTTCCCCTTTCACCACCTCAATCCAAGCCCCCATTCTTTCTGTAATCTCAAGATGGTATATAAGCTTCTAAACCCCATTAGGAGCTTGAGGGTAATCACTCTGTAGTTCTCCCCTGTTTGCACATTAATAAATTTGTATGCTTTTTCTCCAATTAATTTGCCTTCTGTCAGTTAATTTTTCAAAAATCATTCAGAGAGCAGAAAGGGAAATTTTCCCTTGGCCCCTAAAGGAACACAGAATCACAGGGTGATAGAAAAAGCCAGGCAGGCCCAAGTTTGAATCCCAGCTGCACTGCATGTTAGCTGTACAAACTTGGGCATGTGAACTAAAATAAAATTTTAAGGCTCACCCCTCCCCTCCACCCCCCAGCTATGGACCCCCTCGTGGCCAAAGGACTATCCTAAAACTAAATTGCCTGCCAGGAGGAAAGAGGTCAGACATGCCTTATCATCATGCGCCCCTCCCTTCTTGGGGACATCCTTTGTAACCCATTAACAGGCCTAAGGGTATTCAAGAAAAACCTGCAGGTCCTCAATTTACACAACAAATATATGTCCAGTGGCTCACCTCAGATAAACAGCTCCTATGTTAAAACATCCAAGCCTTTAGACAAAGCTTCATGTCTTTAACCAATTACAAGCCAAAGAATTTTTTTTTTTTTTTTTTTGAGACAGAGTCTCACTGGGTTGCCTGGGCTAGAGTGCCATTGCGTCAGCCTAGCTCACAGCAACCTCAAACTCCTGGGCTCAAGCGATCCTACTATCTCAGCCTCCCGAGTAGCTGGGACTACAGGCATGCGCCACCATGCCCGGCTAATTTTTTCTGTATATTTTTAGTTGTCCAATTAATTTCTTTCTATTTTTAGTGGAGACGGGGTCTCATTCTTGCTCAGGCTGGTTTCAAACTCCTGAGCTCAAACAACCCGTCGGCCTCGGCCTCCCAGAGAGCTAGGATTACAGGCGTGAGCCACCGCGCCTGGCCCAAAGAATCTTTAAACCCACCTATAACCTGTAACCCCCTGCCCCCTTCAAGATGGCCCATCTTTTTTGGCCAAACCAGTGTATACCTCCCACGTATTGATTTATGACTTTACCTGTAACCCCTGTCTCCCTTAAATGTATAAAACCAAACTGTAACCTAACCATAGCAAGTCCACTTGCTCAAGGCTTCTTGGGCGTGGCTCTGAGTCATGGTCCTCAAACTTGGCTCAGAGTAAATCTTTTAAAAATTATTTTGCAGAGTTTAGCTTTTTTTTTCTGTTGACAGGCAAGGCACACAGCATGTCTGTTTACTCACTTATAAAACAGGACATTAACTTCACAAAGTTGGAATAGAGTTAATGTAGAAAACGAGTTTATCAGGCACTGAAAAAATGGTAGCTATTAATTATTACATCACACCCCATTTATGGACCCACAGTTTCATTGTGCTGTTCAGTCCCAGAGAATGAGTTCTACAGGAATAAGCAGTCTTGGCTTCCAGTCCACATACTGTGCTTCAAGTTCCCTATTTTGTTCTGAAGTTACATATATTTTCAGTATGTCTAGCAATTCACTGTAAGTCTTCTTTAGGTGGATCTGAGCCTGCACGTGCTGCCATTCTGAGGCTCGTGAAAATAGCATCCTTGCTTCTTATGTTAATTTTGGTCTTTTCTTCCCACCTTCACAAACTGGAGTATGGTACAATGTTAAACAGTTTCAAAGTACTCACTTTATATACACATCACTGCCCTCTAGCGAGTAGAATAATCCTTTCTAGTAATTTGTCCAAGTAATCTCCCCTTGCAAAAAAAGATAAAAGATAAAACAAACAAAAAAAAAGTTACTTATCCACTAGCAGGAGGAAAATCTCTTTTCCAGGGAGTGTGATTGAGCCAAGCAGTAACACCTGAACTTATCTTCTCACTCAAAGCATCTAGCTGTGGTGAGCACCGCTATCTAAACCAGACAGCACAGGTGGACCACTTGTATGTTCTATTATAGATGCTTGTCTTAAAAGTGTTGGCTGACATTACAGAAATGCAAATCATAACCAAAATGAGATACCACTTCATATCCAACAGTACTTTGAAAAACAGTTTGACAATTCCTTAAAATGTTAAATAGTCACATGACCCAGGAATTCCACTCCTAGAGAGAAATGAAAATATATCCACAGAAAAACCTCTCCTAGAATGTTCTTACGGTTACTCATATCAGTGAAAAAGTGGAAATAATCCAAATGTCAATCAACTGATAGATGGGAAAATACAATGTTTTATATCCATACAATGGAATATTACTCAGCCATAAAAAGGAATGATGTACTGATATATGCTATAACATGGATGAATCCTGAAATCATTATGCTATGTAAAAGGCGACAGTTACAAAGAACCATATACTGTATGTGGTTATATACAGTATGTATATATGAAATATACATATATGAAATATTATATGAAATATCCAGAACAGGGAAATCCATAAAGACAGAAATTAGATTGGTGATTACCTAGAGCTAGAGATGAGGAGAAATGGAGAGTGATTTATATGGGGATTTCTTTTGGGGGGGTCATGAAAATGTTGTAAAATTGACTTGGTGACGGTTGTACAACTTTGTGGATATACAAAAAAAACGAGAACTGTATACTGTAAAAGGGTGAATTTTATGGTATATCTCAATAATTATTTAAAAAATGAGAAAAAAGAGTGCTGGCTGTGTTGGGGATGACCATTTGTACTACCACATTGGGCACATTTCCCCTTCAATACCCCCCGACTCTTAAGAACTTGGCCTGCACTATTCTTCCGTTTTTTATTTCTTACAATTTTTTTTACAGTATGCATATTTTATAGAAATGGGAGGTAGATCCAGATTTTAAAGGAGGGAGAAAAGAATCTGGACTCTTAAAACAGAACTTCGCATTCAAGAACACTAATACAGATTGGCTGACACCCTGAAAGACTGGTTATCTGTTTTAACTGTGGGCCAGTCGACTTCAAACTCAGGAAAACCCCTAACCTCAATCACAGGGGGAACGGGCAGAAATAGTAGCTACTGTTTACAGGCCCAGCCCTGTGCTTAACCCTGTGTCTGTCATCTCCAACAATAACCTTGTGTGGTATATGTTATCATCATTTATAGACCAGACACAGTTTACAGAGCTGAGTCCAAGACTGCGCATAAGCTCTTCTCCAACAACACGAACACTACCTGAAAGGCAAGGCCCGCTGAAGGCTGAGCAAGATGCCACCCTGGTGTTAACAATAACAAATTATAATCAACTCTGACCCAGAAACTGCTGAGAACAGGGTCTAATATTTACTGGTAAAGGGTAGATATTCAAAGGTGACCCAACTTCTGTTGTTGTTGTCTTCAATAATTAAATGCTAGATCAAGTCAGTGAAACTGACTCTACACAAATACAGGCTACAGGCAGGTTTTTTGTTATCCAAGTGCGTATTTATCTAGATTTGAAATCCCAAAAGTAAAGCCTTTAAATAAATAACCTCCCCAATACTTTTTGAATTTAAAGAAACCTAGAAGGATGATGAAATCCTGCATATATTCAAGTCTGTGGGAAGCAAAAGGCCATATTAAAGTGGGGACATGTGAACACCCCTATACCTGTTCCCCTCCCCTAATACAGGCTTCTGGGCCATCAGACATTCCTTGGTGAAGAGCAGCAATCCCCGATTCCCCAGCTACTCTTCAATAACAACAGCAAGGGTGCTTGAACTTGAATCCTTGAACACGTATCTCAGGATTTGGGAATTTCTGGGACCATAACTTTAACCCAGCCTTCCATAACAGTCTTTTTACTTTCTATTACAGAACATGACACTGCAATAATAGCAATGAACCGCTTCAGCTTTTTCACTTCTGCAGAAGCTAAAACAACTTCTCCAATATATAAAGGGGCTGGAAAGTTAATTTCCTGGGAAAGAAATACACAGCCCGGTCCCGGCATTTTAGTACCCAGGAGAGCTGAGATGAGTCCATTGATCAAAACTCCATGTACAATTGTCTTTCCAAACTTGGTGTGTTTTGCAAAATCTTCACTTAAATGCAAAGGATTCACATCCCCCGTTAATTCTGAGAAGGTAGCCACATCCCTCTGTGTGAAGGCCCTGCTAAGTTCAGCCCGGTCTCCAACTCTAATGTGCATATGCTGAAAGTGCTGCCTGTTCAGCACTGGCTGGTTCAGGCAGACTCTCCTCTGAAGCCCACCCCAACAAAGGCGATGGCTGGCAATTATTGGGAACATCTTCAGCACCCTCAAATTCCATCAACGAGGCTTTTGGCCTGCTTCAGTCTTCAAACATCATGCAGGCGCCAAAAAATACTTTTGAGAGCGGAAAAATGTTTCTGAAATTGAAGGCTATTCAATCCAATACTAGTTCCCTACTATTACCAGATAATGCAAGGAGAAATGGAGAAACCTACAAGAGAAAGAAAAAGGTTAAGACAATATCAGGAGAAAATTGCACTGAAATACAAGGCAATGAGGAAACGTACCCAGTTTTACAGGATAAGCAAAGCTGACACGGTACCATTTTAAAAAGCATCCTGGGAGGTAGCCTTAGGTAAACAAGCAGTCAGTCATAAGCTCAGGAAGAGCATTCCTATACGTGTAATATACTTGGCATTAAGCATTAAAAGTTAAGCCTTTATCACAAGAATTGCAAGTTTTATACCGAAACATCTCCCATAGAACCTAAAATCTAAGTGCTTTGTCTCACGTTTTTGGAAATAATCAAATCCCGGATTTTTTCCCCTAGCTAGATAATGTTAACCATACTACATTTAGGCAAGCACAAAAATGAGACACTTATATTAAGAAACAATTGATCCACTACTCAGTCTTGTATAAATATGTGAAGGAATTGTCTTTACCTGAATCACTCTGAAAGCACATTTTTTGCCTTTATAGGATCCTAATAGGGTCAAAGAACTCCACAATTTGACAAGACCACTGCAGAAAGATCAAGAAAATGCATAGTGTGTATTAGGCAGAGAAAAAAATGAACTAAGAATGTTTCTAAAATAAACATTTCTGACTTTGCAACCACAACCATCAATTGGGAAACTCCACAGCTGTAACCAAGTCATAACTTTTGCTCTCTCTAAAGTTTCTGGTGGAATGTTCATATTCACCCCAGTTTAAACTCCGAAAAGCTGCTCAGAGTTCACAATGACGATATTATTCTTATTCTCAGAAGAGAGCATTTTTGTCCTATTTCTCCACCAGCCTCTCCGTCCTGTTATACTAGAAATGTTCCACTGTCTGTCATACCTGCTACATATTCTCAAGATGGCTGACAAGGTCTTCTCTTCATAGGTTAGGATGTCCAAGGGTAAGGCAGCATCAACCTACATACATACGGAATAATGCTATCAGCAGACTATCATCACCATTACTCTTCAACTCTACTAATCCTGTCAACTCTTTTTAGAGTTTTTCTCCTCTGCAAAAAGCAGTATTTTATTTAACAGTGCTGGCCCTTTAAGTTGCCTACTTATTTACAGCTCCCCTGCCTGGAATGTTCTTCCTATACCTTTTCCTATGGCTGATACCTCCTCATCCTTCCAGTCTTCATTTTAAATTGATCCTTCCTTGATCCCCAAGATTAGACTCGATCTGCTTGCTATACAGGACACCAAATTTCCTCTTTCATAACTCTCATCATTCTTATCCCTAATTGTTTAACATGTTTTCCTACTACAAGAACCAAGACCATTAGTTCATGGGCAGAGACCATGTTTGTTAACAGCCATAAAAACACCAGGGACAAGGTTTTATACATAGGAGGCACACACATTTTTTAAAACTTTTTATTTAGAAAATTTATAGACTCATAGGAGATTGCAAAGAAATGTACAGGGAGGTTCCCTGCACCCTTCACCCAGCCTCCCCCATATATCAACATCTTGTATAACTATATAGTACAGCATCAAACCACAAAACTAGTATTGGTACAATCCAAAGTTTATTCAGATTTTACTAGTTATGCACGCACTCATTATGCGTGTGTGTGTGGTTCTTATATATAATTTTACCACATAGGTAGCTTCATGCAAGTACTACCACAATCCAGATAAGGAACTGAACCATCACAAGACACCCTTGTTCTACCCCTTTATAGCCATACCCACTCCTCTTTCCCCATCCCTAACTTAACCCCAGGCAACTGCAGTCTTTCTTCAGATTATATAATTACGGAATTTCAAGAGCATTATATAAATGTAACCACCCAATATGTAAGCTTTTGGGATTGGCTTTTTTCACTTCCCATAATTCTCCAGAGATTCATTCAAGTTGTGTAAATCAATAGGTCCTTCCTTTTTACTGTTGAATATATTCTATACTCCATGGTATGAATGTAACATAGTTTAACTATTCATCCAATTAAGGATATCTGGGGTGTTTCCACATTTTGGTTATTACAAGTAAAGCTGCTATGACTATCTGTGAATATGAATGTAAATTTTCATTTCTCTGGGATAAATGCCCAAGAATGCTAATGCCGGGTTGTATGGCAGGTGCATGTTTACTTTTTTTAAGAAACCACCAAACTATGTTCCAGAGCAGCTGCACCATTTAAGTAGCCACTGCAGTGTACGAGTGATCCAGTTTTTCTGCATCCTTCCCAGCACTCAGTGTGATCGCTATTTTCTATTTCAGTCATTCTTCTAGGTGCACAGTATCTCATTCCAATGCACATTTTGTTATCAATGTGCATTTCCCTAATGGCTAACGCTGTTAAACATCTTTTCATGTGCTTCTTTGCCAACTGTACATCTTCTTTACTGAAATGTCTGTTCATGGTTTTTTGCCCACTTTCTAATTGGATTGTTTGGTTTTTTACTATTAAGACTTGAGAGTTCTTTATATATTCTAGATATTAGTCCTTTGTCGGATACGTGGTTTGCAAATTATTTTCCCCCAGTCTGTAATTTGTCTTTTCGTCCTCTTAACAGAGTCTTTTGCAGAGTAAAGTTAAATTTTGATGAGGTGCTTAGCAGATTTTGATTAGACAGATTATATGAATCAGGAAATAATCTCCTGAGAATCTTCTTTGTTCTCTCTTAACGTCCAACACTCTACCCCCGTCCTCAGTGGATGCTAGAACAAAGCTGCTCAAAGTGGTCTGTGATAAAGTAAGGAGTTAACTCAGAATGTGAATCAACGTATCACTAAGCACACTGTTTAGTTCAGCTCACCTTTTTTTCATTAGGGGACTTTTTCACTAAAAGAGGTGGTACGTTGGTTCTGGTGCAAACCCCTTATCTCTTCAAGATGGGCAAAAAACCAGTTTGCAGGTTGCCAGTCTAGATCACACTTTGAGTAGCACTGTGCTAAAACAAACATTTGTCTAACAAGTTCCTGGTCAAGCAGAAGGCATATTAGAACAAACCTACCAAAAATTCACCATTTCTGAAAGTCTGCTTCTGCAATTTCAAACAGTTTTAAAATAATGTTTGGAAAGTGTTCTTTCTGTATTATTACAAAGACATTAGGAATGTTCACTCTACCAAATGATTCCGTACCTCTCCGAACAGGTCCTTCAGGGCTGATATTAGCAGCTGTTTAAACTGTGCAGCATTCAGTCCAACTCCATGATCTTGAAATTCTCTGTAAAATAACATTAAAAAAGACATTGTATTAAATTTCATGCTATTCAGCCTCATTTTTAAGAAGTAATCTAAAAAAGAACTTAGGAAACTGAACTTACAGGCAGACTTTCATGTAGTGGTACTCAGACGGATTTTTATGAACTACTCTTTCATATGTGGTAGCTGGGGCAGGCATCTTTTCCAATGCTGATCACACCTACGGTAAGTCAAAAGGGCTAGAAATTACCAGGGTACAAGCTATTTTTCAGTTTTAATGAGAATTTGGCCTATTTGGTTTTTTAAAAACTTCCTAGTACAGTAACTCATCTAATTCTGATTAAACTAAGGTTACCCATATAGATACAAAAGTTTCTAGATTTTTTATATGTCAAACCACTGTACTCTTACTTAAATCCTAAGCATAATCCAAGCTAATATTTTTCCTTACTGAACACCCAGTTCTGCTGAACACTGCAAATGCCTTAGTTTCTACGTCTTCGGAATGATCCTATGAAGTAAAAGCTATTATTATTCCCATTTTTGAGAAGAGGGCACAGAGGCTTAGCAAAGATAGCTAAACCTGCCCAAACGCACCCAGAGATTCCAACCACTCCTGAGCCCCCTCAAGACCACTCTGTCATGATGCTTCTTAATCCAGAGAAAAAGTAAAAGCATAAAGGAGTAAAATCTGAGACCTGAAGGCCCTCTTCTTGTTTACTCGTAGTCAACACAGAACACGAACAGGAGAGGGAGGGGTAGTAGTTCTGCTAACCCCTGCCGTTCTGGATCTCCCTCTCAGTCCAGAGGCCAGGTCTGTGTAGGACTATTTGGAGCCCTGTGAAAGACTGCGCTTGAACAGCAAGAGGTTTGAGAAGAATTTCTGGAATGAGCACTCAATGCCATTTCTAACAGAGCTTGAACTTTAAAGAACTTAGAACATGCTGATCTCCCTGGGGAGAATTCCTCTCCTTGGCTCCACTCCCACCTCTCCCTCCCCCTGGATAACCCCTACTCATCCATCCAGTTTCAGTTTAAATACCACCTCTTCAGGGAGGCCTTCTCTGACACCCTGCTCTAAATTAAGTACCCCTGTTATGCACTCTCTTAACACTGTCTTATTTGTTTAATATATGGATCCCCCACTACAAGGTCCAGGAAAGTGAGGTCCATCCAAGGAAAGGGACTTATCTAAGGTGACACAGCTATGGATCAGCATTTCCAAAACCTCCTCTGAGTCAGGCACAGTTCCAACCACTCCCAGATGATGACCTCTGGAGAAAAGGAGAAGTCAGGGTCAAGGAGCTATGCCTAGCCATTCATTCACCAAACAGTAACACTTACTGTGTCTGGCACAAAGTAGGTATTCAACAAACATTTATTGAATATATGACTGAGAAAATGATAGCAGTGGCAGGTGTGTAAGTTCAAGAGTATCTTTGGTTTTAGGACAGCAATAGCTATCTGGTGCTTCTTTCCCAGCCATCAGAGTCTCCTCTGACTAGAAGAGCAGGGAGAACAGAAACCTCATCTGTTTCATTCGTTGCCTGGCACATGAGAGGTGTTTTTTAGTGTCACCGACTGCCTTAATGGAGCTAGCTGCCTAAAGTACGAGAGTGAAATTAGGCCTGCGGTTTAGGATGCCAATAACAATTAAGACTTAAGGAGCATTCAGAGATAGTGGTGATGGCTGCACAACCGATATGAATGTACCTTTTTTTTTTTTTTTTTTGAGACAGAGTCTCACTCTCTTGCCTGGGGCAAGTGCCGTGGCGTCAGCCTAGCTCACAGCAACCTCAAACTCCTGGGCTCAAGCAATCCTAATGTCTCAGCCTCCCGAGTAGCTGGGACTACAGGCATGCACCACCATGCCTGGCTAATTTTTTCTATATATATTTTTAGCTGTCCAATTAATTTCTTTCTATTTTTTTGGTAGAGACGGGGTCTCGCTCTTGCTCAGGCTGGTCTCGAACTCCTGAGCTCAGAACGATCCGCCCGCTTCGGCCTCCCAGAGTGCTAGGATTACAGGCGTGAGCCACCGCGCCTGGCCGAATATGAATGTACTTAATGCCACTTAACGGTACACTTAAAAATAGTTACAATGATAAGTTTTATGTTTCGCATATTTTACAACCAAAAAAAGACCTGCGAAGCAAATGTTTATTAAGCATTCACCTCTCCACAGGCCTGAGTCCTCAGGGTCAGTGACGGCACTGCCCTCTGCAGGCTGTCCTAAAATTAAAGGAGATGATACCTGAGAAACCCTCTCTTCAGCCTGGTATATTCATCACGCTTACCACAAAATGCGATCCATGTAGTTATTGTCATCATCCTCTTTGAAGTCCGCCTTTTTAGTGGCTGCAGGATGCGCAGTTTCTAATAATAAATATCTCTACGTCTACCCTTACTTCCCTTCTTAATCTATTCTCTACACCTGCCAGTGAACCTATTAAAATGTACACAAGCTGCTTAATTCCTCTGCTCAAAACCTTGCAATGGTTCCCGTTTTACCCAAAGTAAGGCCAAAGTCGTGACAGCAGCCTGCAAGGCTCTACCTGATCTGCACCGCTGCTCTCCTCACAGCTGACCGCACGCCATGCCATTCTCCCTGTGCTCAATCCCCTCGGTCACGCACGTCGCCTAGCTCTTTTTCGCAGGCCAGTCTTGTTCCTGTCTCTGGGTGTCGGCTCTAGGTTCCCTAGTCTTTTTTCTCAAAGCATTTGCCACCTTCTAACATAACTACGTCACTAATTGTTTGCCTGTACTCCCCTCCCCCTCCTCAATAGGATGTCCACTCCACGAGACGGGGGTCTGTCTGGTTCTCTGCTGTTTCCCAAGGACCTAAAACAGAGCGTCGCACACAGCAAAGCGTTCAATATATAATTGTTGAGCTAAATCAATAATTTAAAAAGCTCTATCCCCTACTGTTGGGCACTCGGGTTGTTGTCAACTTTTTCGACTAACGGCCGCCATTGACTTTCGCCCACCTCACGCCTGGCGCATGCAGCGCGCTCAGTACACGGTCCCGTAGTCCCGCGCAGTCCTCGCTGCCACCCTCTGAGACCGAGACCGTACACCGCGGAGGCCGGCGGCGTCCTCAGCCGCGGCTGAGAAGTAACCCAGGCCGCTCGGCACCATCCGCCCCTGCGCTCCCGCCTTGCGCATGCGTGTCCGGGGACACCAGCGCGGCCGACTGAGACCGTTCCCGGAAAGTGGCCGCTCTCCTCTGGGCTTCCGCCTACGCGCCCTCTGTCGGCCAGTCTGACGCCTCCCCTGACTCCTGTTCGCCGCAAGGATCCGCCAAGGTTTGGAGCTCCCCCGCAGTGGCCAGAGCCCAGAGCCCGGGAAACTCCCGGTATGTTTACGTTTGGCTTCCTCCTGTCCCGGCCCCCCCCCCCGCGGCGTGTCGTCCAGGCGGATATGACGTCACCGCGCGGCGTCCTCTTAAAAACACAGGAGTGAATCCTGATCAGGAACTGAAACCGGCCGAGCTCAGCGCCCTCTGGTGCCCACTCCGGAGAAAGCCGAGTGGGTAATTACGTAGGGTGCAGGTTAGGGCGTGTTTATTCGGCCTTAGAGAGTCATTCATTTCTTCATGCATGCATTCATTCAACACATTTATATCTAGCATCTCCTCTTCTGAATATCTCCCATGTCAGGCACTCCCCAGGAACAGGACCCACTCTCAGTGTCCCTTGTGGCTCCCAGCACATAATAGGTGTTCTATCTGGGTTGACATGAAAAGGCCCAGCTGGTCCTATTTCAAATGTAAGCCAAGTTTTGTCTATACATACATTCACTAAGTACTTGTTGAGCACCTTTTATGTGCTAGGCACTATTCTAGGTGCTAGGAACTCAGTTGAGAACAAGGTATGTCTCCTGTACTCAAGAAACATATAGTGTGAATGTTTAACAGTAATAATGGCAGCTAATATTTATTAAGTGCTTACTTTGTGCCAAGCACTGTGCAAAAAATTTACATTTTATCTCATGGAACTATCAAACAATCATGAGGTAGCTATTATTACGATTATCCCCATTCAATAGAGGTGGAATCTGAAGCACAGAGAGGCTAAGTTATTTGCCCAGGATCACACAGTTATAAGTGGTGGAATGGGCTGTCTGATTCTAGCCAGTGCTCTCCACACTGCACCATATTGCTACCGCCGAAGGGCTGGGCAGGAAAGAGAACCTCAAGTGTAAGCCCCATGAAGATGCGGCTCGCCAGTGTTGATTCACCACTGCATTCCAGGGCCCGGGCCCTAGTATGCACTCAACACCTACTTACTGAATGCATTGGTTCATAAATGGATGTGGTTATTCTGCTTGGGTTGGGGGGCAAAGGGTTGCCTTGCACAGCGAAGTCTGAGCCTGGGTCAGCAGGTACCTCCTCCCTCATTTCCTTTCTCAAAATCTCATTGTCTGCTGTTTCCGGAAGCTTCAGTCCTTGGCCTTGACCACGCTTTCCAGTCCTGTGGCTCCTCCTGCTTCCCTTTCTTCTTCCCTCAGAAGAGACAGGACTTGTCCCAGATGGGGAGAAGTGGAGGAAATCAACACAGACCCTGCAGACAGAGGCATTTTCTTTCTCAAAAAAAGCTTGATTTCAGAAGCTGTTAGAACTTGCTCGAATCCGCCCTTTGCCACGTATCCAGCTCCCTCATCTTTCACCTGGAGATTATTAGCATCTGCCTCACAGAGGAAAAAAAATAGTTGAAGGTATGAAGTGTCTGGCACCCAGAAAACACTAAGCCAGCTGCCTGGCAAACCCATTCTGCCAGGCTGTGGCCCAGGAAAACCAGAGCAGCTCATGCATTTGGGTGTTTTTGTTTGTTTGTTTTTGACCACCTATCCTCAAGTTCTAGCAGCTCCTGCATTTTGGACTTCAAAGAACTTTGGGTAATTTTCACTGTCCTCCTGCACCAAATCCTGAAAATGAAGTGTCTTCCCAGTTGCCAGAATTCTCTCAGTGCTGTCTTATTAATCCAGAGCTGAAGATAAAAGGTGCCTTTGAATGATAAGTACCTAGCTGGTTGACTTTTGTTTTTCAGCAAAATTTTATTTTTTGAATAGGTCCCATAGGCTTATGGCATACATTTCAAGTGATATAAAGGAATAAAGCAGGAAAAGAGAGTCACCCTCCCCAGCCTGCCTCTCCCCTCTCCAGAGGCAACCACTGGTATGAGTTTCCTAAGTGTCCTCCCAGAAATACGAGATGTGGGCTTTTCACTCTTGATGATATATCCAAACATCACTCCAAATTAGCACACGCAAGCCTGCCTCAGTCTTTATAAAAGTTGCCCTGCACTGCATTGAGTGGAGTCAGTTGGTTCTTGAGGAGACCATTCAGGACACCCTCTGTGTCTCTGTGTTTCCAAGCAAAGTTATTGGGCAGGTCTGTGAGTGTTTTATGTTCCTAAAAGGTCTGGCAGGCAAGAAAGAGTTAAGTCCACATTTCTCTGCTCTGTGGCTCCCCTCCCTTCCTTGCTTACTGGTGCAAAACTGATTTTGCTGAAGTTAAGGAACTTTCTCAACTTGGGGAAGAAAAGGCAAAAGATAGGCCCAAGGGAGATCCCAGACCCACAATTCTCCATTGAATGGAAATCACACCCTCCTATGTCAGCAGATTGTGAAAGTAGGACGAAAGAAGTGACAATGATCACAGGTTAAAAGCTTTGGAACTGCAGCTATTGTTTCCACATAGGGAAGCCTGCCAAGTGTCAGTTAGCTTGCATTCTCCCATCAACCACACAATGTCACTGCTATCACCACCTCTCACCAATGAAGAAAATGAAGCTCCAAGCAGTTAAGTCATTTGTCTAAGGTGGTGAGAGGCTCCAGAGCCTAAGAAGCTGTATTCCATCCCTCCCTCCTGCAAGACAAGGCTGGGAGTGGCTCCCTTGGGGCAACTCTGAGCATCATCTCCAAACGAGAAACTCTGCAAAGCAGGCTTTAGAGTGCCTGGAAGCCAAGCCTGAGACCAGGACCCTTGTGGAAGTGATTTATTGGGGGATGGCTCTCAAGTGAAACCCGTAAGGGGAGAGGGAAGCAGGCTAGGGCAGGGGAAGAAGCCAAGCAAAGATGTGGGTTCAGCTGAGTCTAGTGTCAGTGGAATCCCACGGGGAGTCCTGGAACATAAATGACACCAGGAGGCTTCCAGTCTTTGAGACAAGGACTCCTCAGTCACTGGCTGCAAGCTATAGGGTTGCCAAATTTAGCGGATAAAAATATGGGGTATCCAGTTAAATTTGAGTTTCAGATAAACAATGAATGGGACATCCTTGTACTAAAAGAGTACTCATTGTTTATCTGAAACTCAAATTTAACCGGGCATCCTGTATTTTATCTGGCAAGCCAAGAAGGTGAGAGGAGAATGAGCTCTAGCCGCCCAGGCATCTGCAGTCATTCGAGGGTAGTTCTCTGTAAGCCATCTGCAGCCAACACTCACAGCAGGTGGGGGGTGGGTGCGGCAGTCAGAACAGGGGGCCAGGAAGGACGTGAGCAGTGCAGCAGGCCCTCTGGGGCAGCTCACCTGACAATGACTAGGGGCTCCTACCTAGATGTCAAGTCCAAACCACTCCCACCACCTGGGGAGCAGCAAGATGGCCTGTCCCCTACCTCAGCACCCACGCCTCTCCCAGCTGCTGTGGGAGGATGTCTCTGCTCCTTCAGCCACTGCACTGCTTGTCTGGGGGCTGGAGCTGCAGCCAAGCTGTTTGTCTCATCCAGCATTTCTGAAATGTATTTAAACGATGGAGGGAACCTTCCTTAGAAGTGATCTTAGAAACCTTTTCCTCCTAAAAAAAAAAAAAAAAAAACCCCCAGTACCCCAGGAAGGGAGAATTGGGGAAGGGATAACCACCTTCTAATTAAGCAGCCTGTTTCTGGAGGTGCCTGAAATCCTTTCTTGAAATTCAGAGCTCCTCTCCTAAGGGTTCAGAGGGGTCCCTACCAAGGTTCACACCTCCCCTCTCCAACGTCCTCTGGAGGATTCTGTACCCCCTTATAGGAACCTGGGGAGATCTGTGGATTTGGACCTAGAAGAGCCCAAAGACATAGAGGTGAGTGAAAAGAGAAGGGCAAGGGTTGGCCAACAGTAACATCCAGCATGACTCCATTTATGTAAAAAAAATCCACAAAACCAACCTGAGGGTCCTCTCTGTTTGCACGTACATATGTGTCTACGTACCTGTGCAAATGCACAGGAATCCCAGCGGACCGGTGGGGGACAGCGGGGCTGTGTGGAGGGTGTAGGAGACTCTCACTTTTTTTTTTAGCATTCTTTTTGTTTGATTTATTTTAAAGTGACCATCATTTTTGTAACACTAATAATTATCAAATAAAAATCAGGACCTGCTGCTTCTAGTCAGCACACGAGGGAGCTGTGGGTCACACCCATCTGCCCTTGGCTCCTTGAGCATTGGAAGAACAGACTCTTCCTGAGGACACAGCCGCCCCTGAGTAGGACAGCGGGACCTGGAGTGCAGGCTCCCACCCCATATCTGGAATCTTGAAACCTGAAAAACAATCTTGAGCCCAGATCTCTTCATCTGGCACCAATGCTTAATCTGAACTAAGGTGAGCCTGTTTATAGCTTTTTTCCCACTTATTGTGGACATGCTCACGTTGCACGGAAGAAACATGAATGCATTTATCTGATCACGCATGGTGGCCCCCAACCCCACTGAGGATGCTGCGTGAGATATGGTATACACCGAGATAACTTTCTAGATCGGAACAGTTCCAAATTCGAATGACATCTGGCCCTGGAGCTTTGACGAGGGCTTGTGGACCTGTGCTCACACCAGTGCCTTGGCAGCCGCCTTTCCACGAGTTGTCCTTCAGTGAAAGCAACCTGGCCTCCAGCCAACTTTGGCCTCGGGTCATTGGGATTGTCTCTTTAGTGCCACTTACTGCCCCTAATAATCCTTCATTCTTGGAGCTTCTGGCCTCCTGGGTGTGGCCTAACGTTCCTGTTCATTGCCCTGAGGATTTAAAGACCAAAGATCCAGGAACCCATGAAAGGAAGGTTCCTCCAGGAGCCAAGGAGAGGGACTGTCCTGTTGCCGAAAGGAGCGCTGAGCAGTCCGATGTCCTTTCCCTCTCTCAGACTAGGCTGATGATGGTCACTGAAGACTCTCGTCCCACCACAGGCACAGGCAACCCCAAGCCCACACCCTGCTTGTTACCAGCCCAGAGAGCAGTGAGACTCGGCCCCAGAGCCTGGGGCAGCTCAGGAAACGGAAACAGCAGCCCCAGGACCCTCGCCCTCTGGTTGTGACCTGGCAGGTAGTTTGAGGACAACCTATCTGTGACCACCACCCCTTCTACTTTTTTGCCTTCTTTCAGGAAATGGAGGGGTCGTAAGAACAGCACCTAATTTGGGAGTTGAGGAGGGAAAAATGGCTGACGAGAAAGCTCAGTTTCTAAGGAGGAATGTTGGGAGAGAGACAAGGTGATGACTCAGAAGAGCCGGGCTTCCGGGCGCTGGGAGAGAGCGTGTCTGTGTGTGCCCGTGCGCGGGTGACGGGGCGGAGAGGCAGACAGACGTGCAGACGGGAGACAGACGAAGTGATGAAACGCGGGGCGGGGAGGGGGTGAGAGAGAGAAGGAGAGAAAGACTCCAACCAAGAAAGCTTAAATAAAAAATCTTAATCTAGGCCGGGCACGGTGGCACACGGCTGTAATCCTAGCACTCTGGGAGGCCGAGGCGGGCGGATCGTTCTGAGCTCAGGAGTTCGAGACCAGCCTGAGCAAGAGCGAGACCCCGTCTCTACTATAAATGGAAAGAAATTAGCTGGACAACTAAAAATAGAAAAAATTAGCCGGGCATGGTGGCGCATTCCTGTAGTCCCAGCTACCTGGGAGGCTGAGGCAGGAGGATCTCTTGAACCCAGGAGTTTGAGGTTGCTGTGAGCTAGGATAACGCCACGGCACTCTAGCCAGGGCAACACAGTGAGACTCTGTCTCAAAAAAAAAAAAAAAATCCTAATCTAGCCAAAGAGTATTTCAATAAACACATTTCCCGCTGAATTGTCATTTTTAATAAAACATTTCTCAATCTAGTACATGGAAATCCCCCAAAGCAGAAAGCTGGTATCTGCAGATGTTAAAACCTGCATCCATCATTTTAGAGCGATGTTAATTAACTAACCAATTCATGACCCCGAGATCCATATCCAGGACTTGCAAAGTAAGTAAAGGGGCCTAAATTCAGCACTTACATATAATTAAAACCCAAAATTTGCCTGCAGGCAGGGAAAGCCCCTGGCCAGTAAGCAATCCCTCAAAGGATGCCTGGGCTGACCCTGGCAGAGCCTCAGGGCTGGCTCTGAAGTGGCAGCCAGCAGCAGGTCACATCTCGTGACTGCTTTCCATGCCTGACCCCAGAGAGGCAGTGAGACTTCTCCCAAAGTAGGGTATTGCTTTGGACAAACTCAACACCATCACTTCCAGAATATGGGGGAGTAGGCAGGGTACCAGCAAGGTGAATGAGCCCTTCCAGCGTGGGTGAGACACCAGTCCTGGTTATTAAAGAGGCTGGAAGGAGGGGCGCAAGCTGTCCCTGGATGTGCCTTAGCAGAATGATGTAGAAATCCAGGTGAGTTCTGTTTCCTGCCCAGCAAGAGGCTGGGCAATGGGAGGCCCTTAACTATGAAGAATGAACCACTGAGTCACCCTCCTCAACAGGGGCCCAAGCCGGGAGGTGTGGCCTCAGCAATCTGTGGCTGAAGCTGCCACACACTGGCCTGGTCCCAGGTGAGCCAACAGAGCCCAAGCAAGCTGACTGGTAAGATGGGTGGGAGAGCTCCTGCCTGAACAGGTAAAAGCATTGTTTTTGCAAGTCACCTTCAACTATAAACCAAGAGGCTTCCCTCTCCTTGCCAGCTGTGTGTCCTCAGACAAGAGATGTCACCTCTCCATACCTTTGCTGTAAAATGGGCACAGTGTGGTACTTAGGACTGCATGAGAGCTTCCTAAGGTGATGCGTGGAAAACACTTAGACTAGCCCTCAGCACATAGTGAGATTCAGGCCTCACGCCAGGCCTGACATACATTCTAGTCCCCCAGTATTTTCTGAAAACTTCCTGTGGGCAAAGCAACAAATCAGGTTCTCTGGGATGGGGAGTACTCAGCAGGGCTCAGATGGAAGGTACAGACCTGCACACACAGGCAGTACCGTCAAACTGATGCATCTGTCACATCCACTCCTGGTGTCACCTCTGTCCTGGACAAGGAGCCCAGACTGATTACAAGCCGAGTCGAGTTCAGAGCACTGCTCATCCCTCAGCCTCTTCAACACCTGACCAGGAGGGTCCATGCACAGCAGCCTGAAGGTGCCACCTCCAGGCAGTAGGATCAAGAGCCCAGCTGATTCCTGAGGCTTTCCGCTGTGACATCAGTAGTTTCTGGCAGTCTTGCAGGGAGTGCTGTGATGAATGGCCCCTTTCTTCTTTGGACTGTCACCAAAGGCACACACCACAGGGCCACATGGAACTGGCAGTCACCAGCAGGCCTGTTATAATCCCAAAGGCAGGAAGTGGGATGCAAGGGTCTTCCTATCACACTGGGGTCAGAATTGCAGGGCTAAGGGGGAACCTGAAAACCCACTTTATAGGTTCTTCAAAAACGACTCTTTCCTATTCTGTTCACGACATCTAGTCAGTGCTTTCTGATGACAGCAGAGGTGGGAGCTGTGACCTGCTGCAGAACCTGCCCACTGTCCTTCTGGGCTGGGAGGGACAGCACATGCCCTGCCTAAATGACCCCACTGTGGGCACAGCGCAGGAGCTCCTTTTGATTTGATCCTTAGCTGGTATTCAACCCAGAGCGTAAGAATTCCTGTTTCCAGTAGGGTTTCTGATCTGAGGTACTTGTCCCAGGCCTGGGCTTCTTCAGTGATCCTGGGGAACCATCTCTCACCACCCAGACCCACCAAGACTGACCTCCCCAACCCTGCTCCCACTAAGCTCTGAATTCTTGGTAAACATAGGAAATTGGAACAAGTGAAATGTCTAGTATCTACTTTCTTTTCTATTTCATTGATTTTGTTTTCATCTGTATTACTTTACTTTTCTCTGGTTTTGATTTACTACTCACTTTTTAGCTTCCTGAGATAGAAGCTTAATTTATTAATTTTCAGCCTTTCTTCTTTTCCACCAAATGTATTTGGCCCATACATTTCTTTCTGAGCGCTGCTTTTGCTGCATCCCACAAGTTTGACGTGGGATTTTCATATCTTCTTATTTTGAAGATCTATATTCCGTTCTTCTCTGATAGATTAAAAACATTCAAACCAGGGCCTGAATTCCAACTTAAAACTGTAAAGTTTATCTCATTTTATTCCCAGAACTGCTTGGCTCTAGACTCCCTGCAAAAAGATCTAAAAGAATAAAGCTCCTGAGGAATTTGGGCTCCTAAATGCAACAGAAGAGAATCAAAAGGGACAGTTTGATGACTCCTGCCTTTTGTTTCTGATATACGATTTCAATTGAATAAAAATTACAAACGTGATTTCTTAAAATGAAACTAATAAATCATCTCTGCAAAGACTTCCAAAGCCTGCAGAACAAGCCTTACTTTAAAAAACACGTTTTAAAGTTAAGAGAAAATCTGCCAGCATTGCATTTAATTAGGAGCTCAGAAATAGAAACCACCTGCATGTTGCTGATCTAGACTTATTAAATTTATTTCATGTCATTGTGGTCATTTTTACAGCTGTTTAGACTTATTTTCAATTACTGTTCACAGAATTCACGGAATTCATTAACAAACGGGTATTTTATCCAAGGGTTTCAGTAGCACAGCAGAATAGAAAAGAGGCCCACGGGGTGTTGCTTGTGTGTGGAACCTGAGTCTGATTATTTAGATATCTGTCTAGAACTTTATTGCTTTATTAGTCCTATTTTCAAAAATAATAAATTATTCCTAGGAAACCCACCCTACCAGGTGTTCTTCATTCTGTGACTGTTCTGAGTTCGCTCACAACATACCCGACCTGTGGGTGCCCAACAAACCACCCGCCCGTGAGCTCTGCTGCTCCCGCAGTTCCAAGGGCTGGCCAGGCGGGACAATGCCCCTCCACGCGTGTACGTATCCTACGGCTTGCCATTTCCCTCCCTGGTCTTGCAGCTGACGGGCTACATTCACACAGGGGTCTCTATGTAAAACTTAAATTAGACCTACACAACAGGGTTCAGCGCATGGGGACTAATGCTTCTGTAAAAGCCACTGACCATGCAAGGGAATAGATCTGAAGCAACAAAAATACCAGTCTCAGTCTATGCAAAGAAAATGTCCTCAATGATTATGGTTCAAGGTGGCTGTTTTGCACAAGCTTGTCAACAACACGAACTTGAAGACTTCTCGGTAGATTTCGTGGCTGGGTATTCTTATTTTGTTCCATATGAGTTTCCATTTTGTGAAAAAAGATCTTGGAGAATTTCTTGT
Source organism: Indri indri (assembly GCA_004363605.1). Lineage (NCBI taxonomy): Eukaryota > Metazoa > Chordata > Mammalia > Primates > Indriidae > Indri > Indri indri. The sequence continues at coordinate 8,951 of RJWJ010020212.1, read as the reverse complement.
GGCCCCCTGAAGCTCGGTGGAACTGTGGATACCAGGGAGAGGGGACTGGCTTCCTCAGGGACGCTGGCGCTCTGACCGCATTTGGGGCAGGATCCCTGAGAGTGGTGGCCGCGTCGGATTTGGGGATGGGAGCGGATGCCGCGTGCGGAATGCAGGCTGCAGTCGGCACCTCAGTCCAGCTTCTTATTGTTGTCTGTGCTGGGCACAGAAGCTAAGAAGTCGACAATGAGCTTGGCCGTCTTCCTTGGTCTCTCCATCACCACTGAGTGCCCACAGTTTTCCAGAAGTTCCACCTGGCAGTTAGCAATTGACTTGGCCAACATATCCGCCCCAGACACGTCGAGCACCTGCCGGGCAAGAGAGGGAGTGAGAAGATACACAAAGATTCAGACACCGACGTGTGCACTCCGTGGACAGACGTCCACTAAAGACAGGCGGCGGGGGTGGAGTGGGTGGGGGGATGGTGAATTTTAGGACCAAGTCACATTGGTGTTGGGGCTCGCGGCTCTCTGCTAGTGACACTGAGGTGGAAAACGCATGTTCCCTGCCATTGAGGAGGTTATGGTCTGGGGGCAAAGCCAGACAGATCAAGAGACAAATGCAACACAGTGTGACAAGGGCTCTCTTGGGGGAGGATCCTGGGAGCTGAGAGAGTGCAGTGGGGAAGGAAGACGTCGTTCCTGAGTCCTGGGAGAGCAGAGTGGGGACAGGGAAGGAGTATTCATGGAAGAGGGAACAGCATGAGTTGGGAGGTCATGGCAAGTGCAGGGGACAGCAAGGAGCTCGCTGGCAGTGGGGAGCGGCAGGTGGACAGAAGGAGCAGCGAGGAGGAGCTGCTACCCCAGCCACGTTGGGACGCGGGGAGCATGAGCTGTGCTTAGGAGAGAGCTGGCCCTACGGCTGCAGTAGGGCAGCCCAAGCTGTGGGAAGGGCACATGAGGAAGATGCGAGAGGTGAACACTAAGTATCACAAGCTGGAGGGTGGGTAGCTCTTTGAAGGTCCTTTGGCGATCCCCAGAGCTGTGTGACCCGGCCCCGAAGTTTGTGGATAACAAGGAATGGTTTTACAACATGAAAGCCAGCACTTTTCCAGGGCTACCACTTTTCAAACGACTCATTTACTTTCATTTTCGTCTGGGTCACCGGCTCTAATGCTAATACAGCTTCATCTTTTCCCAACATCCTCCCTCAGGGGTAAATTTGCACCCACTCCCCTTCTCTTAATCGCTTCTACCTTCAACTCATCCCAGACCAGAGGGCCCCTCTCCATCCTTAATGGCAAAAGCAAAAACCCTAATACGCTCAAGCACCTTCTGTTTTTGACCTTTATTCTCATCAATGCAGATCATTAAATCCAAGATTTTTCGCCCACTTGGAAGCTGGGTGAGCAGAACGTCTCAGCCACGGAACGGAGCACTGCAGGGCACACCTGGGCCAGGAAAGGGAACAGCTAATGGGGAGCTTGGCAAGGGGGGAGCACCCAGCTGAGGAATCGGAAACCTTTGCCTGTCGCTCATTCCCAGGCAAGGCTGCTATGGCAACAGCCTGAGCAGGAAGAAAGCCCAGCTACCGGGGAAACACTCCCAGAGGAAACGCAGATGGCGTCAACAGGTGGAAAAAGCATGATAAAGCAGAAACTCCCAGCTGAGTGTATATCCTGCAGAGAGATCAGAAACCATACATAGCTCATAGGCAAAAAACACCCACGTGAGCTTCTAGCTTTGGCACTGTTGTGCTGGTCAGCACTACAAATCCAGCATTTCCCGTGGTCACCCAGAGGCATGTGAAACCGCTGAATGTGTCCTGATGAGACATGCGTGTCTGTGGGAACCACATCAGCTATTTCTTGGACAGGATATTCATATAAATGGTCAAAAACTCTTCCCGCATCCCATTTCAGGCAAGGGCCAGGATGAGGGTGAGGCAAATGAGACAGTTAGTTACCTGGGGCACAGAATTTAAGTGGGCACCAAAAAACTCAGCAATCAAGATGAAAAATATTTTAATGCAGTATTTTAAAAAAATAAACATTAAGGCAAAAAGATGCATGATGTACAAAATATCAAAATTATAAACACAAATAGGATCTGACCCTGCACTTCCATGATACATCTCTCCCACCTTCCCCTAGTCCCAGCCCTGCAGTGTATTGCAGGGTGCCGGAAGGATGAGATCCTGGATGTTTTGGTCCCTACTGTATCCTTAGGGCCTAATATACCATCAGGCACATACTAGGTGCTCAATAAATACCTGTTAATGGACTTAACTGTGTAGGCATCAGTTGGGTTTGTCCTTTCACTGGTTGGTTTGTTCAATCACTTTCTTGTTGCTCACTCACTGCGTACTATGGGTCTCCTGCATACCAGGCACTGTGCTGGCAAGGAGAAGGGACATAAAGAGTAATAGACCTTATCTACCTCCACAAGGCCCTCCCTCTCTGGTGGACTGAACATAGAGGAGAGATGCATGAACTGATACACAGAAACCCTCTCAGGAAGGGTTGCCGGGTTCAGTTGTGCAGGTTGTATACTGCCCAAATCCAGGGGCTATCATTCACATAGATAACAATACATAGGGCTCCCCCTGTGGCTGTGCAGTACAGCAGCCTGCCTACAGGGGTTGAAAGAAGGAGGAGGCTGAATTCAGCCTGGCAGAGGTGGGTACTATGATACCAAATGTGGATGACAGAGCAGAAAAAAAGCCAGAGAGCTTAGGAAGCAAGAAGCCATGACATAAAGGATTCTGCTACTTGGCCTCTGCCCCAGGGATAGTCCACAAAACATAAAAAGGATCTGATCATATTTATAGTACCCCATAGAATATTATGTTCTTTTCTTGGAACAAAATGGACTTCAGAGTCTAGAAGAAAATTCTAGACCATGGGCTGAGGCCAGCCATCAGAGGCAAAAGACATGTGCAAAGTAACCTAATATTAGATAATCTAATCACCTATTTTTTTATAACTGGAAGAAGATCAATTTCATGTATATTATCTCACATGAGCCTTACAACAACCCTCACAGCAGAAGAGAAACCCTTGATTTAGAGGGGCTGAATGATTGCTCAAGGCCACAGGCTGCTAAAGGGTAAAGGCAGGGCTGGAACATGGACTTTCAGACTCTACAGCAGTGCTCTCACTCTGTACTGTCCCCACGGAAGGACAGGATGTGGCCTCTCCCTGTTGGTCCCTGAGGGCCCCAGTCGCCTCTGGGGATTTCAGAATGGTGAAAGGCCTTCATTGTTCTGGCTGTGGTTTTTGATCAAATGATTCCCTCTGGCTTAGCCTGGAACTCGGGCACACACAAGCTTCTTTTATTAACAGTCTCCGGGCTGCTGCAGAAGGGAGCCCATGAGACCCCCTGCTGTCCACGTCCACGTTTCTGTACCACGTATCCTTGGCCACGCCCGGCTGGTCTGAGACACCATCACCCCTACCTCCCCATGTGCCCTGGGCACACGCCAGCTTCTCCTCCCCAGCCCTCCTGCCTGGGCCGTCCACTCACCCGTGGGCCTCTGTGGCCACAGCCTGACTTCCTGCCTTTGCTTGCAGCAGCCCTGGCAGGACACACAATGGTGGCTTTCACCGTAGGGTCCTTAGAGGAACTGTCCCAACGGGGAAAGCTTTTCTCTAATTTTCTTTTCTCACAATAATTAATAGCACAAGACTCCTGGACACCCTTTAACAGACACTGTCATTCTGTTTATCTTGTGAGCCTTATAAAGGCTCCGTTTTTATTGCCTCCTTTTGCTTTAAAGTTTATGAAGAATTTCATTAAGAAGTTCACAAACTTCGGCAACATACGATTTCTAAAACACAGTTATAAACAAAAAAGGAGCTTCTGGGGGTGTAAATCAGTATCTCTTTGGAAGGCCTGTTGAATTGTGTCTCCCCAAACCTATATGTTGAAGTGCTAACCCCTAGTATGTCACAACGTGGCCTTATTTGGAAATAGGAACGCTACAGGTGAAATTAGTTAAGATGAGGTCACGCTAGAGCAGGGTGGGCCCCTGATCCAATACGACTGCATCCTCATAAAAAGGGGAAATGTAGACACAGAGACAGACACATAGGGAGAGTACCAGGTAAAGATGAAGGCAGAGATCGGAGTGCTGCATCTATCTATACGCCAAGGAGCACCGAAGACTGCCAGCAAACCAACAGAAGTGAGAGGAGAGGCAGGGAGCAGATTCTCCTACAGCCTCGGAAGGAACCAGCCCTACCCACACCTTGATCTCAGACTTCCAGCCTCCAGAACCGTGAGACAATAAATTTCGGTACCCAGTTTGTGGTACTTCGTTATGGCGGCCCGAGCAAACTAATACAGGACCACCTGACAAAACCTATTAAATTTTAAGTGCACATGCCCTTTGACCCATTGAATCAACAGCTAGGAATCTACCCTTTAGATATGCTCGCACACTCCACAAACACACATGCATGATGTGTACTGAGGTACTGTTTAGCACATAACTGCAAGAGACCTAAATGACCATCAGTAGGGCACTAATTAAATAAATTATGGCAGAACCATATAGCAGAACACAGCTGTTAAAAAGAACAAAGCAAACGATTGTTTCAGGCAAGAATCATCATAGGTGGAACATTTGAAGGGGGATGTTTGATGAGGTGCAGGATAACTGCGTGGTCTCAAAGTGTCTCTCCACAGACTGCGTACTATAATGGTAACTCCACGAATAAGGAACAGACAACACCCCAAAAGGGATCACAATTAACATCACCAGTGAGGGGCAGACAGCCATTGTGCCTCTGAAGACGTGATGCCTAATCATTAGTCATGAGCTATCCTGGCCAGGAATATAGCACCTGAATTGCATCATGAGGAAGTGGCAGACAAACTCAAGTTGAAGAGCATTTGATAAAATAACTGACCTGTACTCTTCAAATACCTCGACGCCATGAATGACTAAGCAGACAGAGGAATTGTTTCCTAAAAGGAGACTAAAGAGACATCTAATAAGTGATCTTGGACTGGCCGCTGGGTCAGCAGCACGGCAGGAGGGGGAGGAGGACGCTACTCAGGACATCACTGAAACAAATGATGAAGTTGGGGCCGGGCGCGGTGGCTCACGCCTGTAATCCTAGCACTCTGGGAGGCCGAGGCGGGAGGATTGCTTGAGTTCAGGAGTTCAAGACCAGCCTGAGCAAGAGTGAGACCCTGTCTCTACTAAAAATAGAAAAAATTAGCCATGCAACTAAAAAATAGAAAAAAATTAGCCGGGCATGGTGGTCTGTGCCTGTAGTACCAGCTACTCGGGGGGCTGAGGCAGGAGAATCGCTTGAGCCCAGGAGTCTGAGGTTGCTGTTAGATTGGCTGATACCACGGCACTCTAGCCCAGGTGACAGAAAGAGACTGTCTCAAAAAACAAACAAACAAATAAAAACAAATGATGAAGTTGGAACATGGACTACAGATTAGGTAAAAGTACTGCATGGATATTAAACTTCCAGAATGCATCTGGTGCTGTGGCTATGTGAGAGAATATTCTTGTTTGGAGTAAATATGTGTGGTGGTCCTGGAGGGTACAGGGGCATGACGTATGCAACCTACTCCAAATGGTCCAAAAATACATAGTTCTAGATATATAAATGAGAATGATAAAGCCAACATGGTAAGTGTTAAAAAAAAGTGCTAATAAATAAGATGTGGTACGTACATACCGTGGAATAACACTCAGTGGTGAAATGGAACGAACCCCTGACATGTGCAACAGAGATGAGCCTCAAAAACATTACGCTTGAGGGAAAGAGGCCAGGTGCAAAAGACTACATACTATTAATCTATGGTACTGTTTATGTGAAATTTCTAGAAAAGGCAAAACTATAGAAACAGAAAACAAATCAGTGGTTGTATGGGGCTGAGGCGGGAGTGGAGACCAACTGCAAATGGGCAGGAGGGAAATTTTGGGGGTGCTAGAAGTGTTCTACAACTGGTTTGTGGTGATGGTGCACCCTGGGTGAATTTGATGTAAATTATACCTCAATAAAGCAGTTTAAAGTTGATGAATTTACGTAAAGTGTATACAGGGGTACTCTGTACTCTTCTTAAAAATTTTCTGTAAGTTTGAAATTATTTCAAAATAAAATATTTTTAAAAATAGAATGAGTAGATCTGTATGGGCTGATAGAAAATGATTTCCAAGATATACACTTCACATCCATTATTTCATATGTATATGAAGTAAGGTGCCAAACAGCATATACAGCATGTCTGAAAAGCTTATATAGGTAAATATACACAGTGAATGTATGCTTAGAACAGGAGGAGGCAACGATGGCTCTTGTTGCTTGTTTTTGTAAACAAAGGTTCACTAGAGTACAGCCACGCCATCTGTTTACATATTGTCTAGGCTGCTTTTGCACTGCAAGGTCAGAGCTGAGTAGCTGAGACAGAGACTGGATCCCAAAGCTGAAAATATTAACCTTCTGACTGTTGACAGAAAACATTTGCCAAACTCTGGCTTAAAACATTTAAGAAACAGACACAAAACAGTAAGAGATGCCTTCAAGGAAATGGGAGTTGGGATTTGGGATGTGAAAGAGACCAAATTTTCATTAAAAAGTTCATCTTTACCTGGTACTCTCCCTGTGTGTCTGTCTCTGTGTCTCAATTTCCCTTTTTTATAAGGATGCAGTCGTACTGGATTAGGGGCCCACCCTGCTCCAGTGTGACCTTGTCTTAACTAATTACACCTGGTACTCTCTGAAGTTTTTTATACCATGTGACTATATGGCTTTGATAAAAATGAATTTAAAAAATGATTTAAAATTGCCTTTCATTTTAACAGACCAAATGTTGCTCTCAACTCACAGAACTATGTTCCCTGTAAACACTGGCACCCGACACAGCCAGGGAGGCTCACTCTGTGGACACCCTCTGGCTCTTCCCCAAGGGCATTTTTCCTCAAAGCCTGTGGTGACTGGCACAGATAGCCACAGGGACATGCTACGTACCTGGTCTTGTTTTCCCCAGATGATCTGCGTTGGGACCTTGATCTTGTCCATGTTCTGATGGAGAGAGTATCTGGACTTCTCATTGACGATCTCCAAAAACACTTGGCAGAAAAGGAAAACAAAGTGAGCGTGGGCACCACCGTAGGGTCCAGGGACAGTCACCGAGTCCAGGCCAGCACTTTCCCTCTTTGGGGGCCCAAGAAAACACTCATAGTGTCAGAGATTTAAGAAAGAAAAGCCAGCCAGCCGTAAGGCTTTGCTTGTGACAAGCTCCAAGGTAAAGCAGGGCTACTTACGCTTTCGGTAGAAGTTGTTATGGGGGATGCGGACATCGACCAGGCCTTGCAGGATCTAGGGATGGAAAACCCAAAGTTAGAAAGCGGAGCAGGCTCATTTCCTTGGCCTCTCCAGCTGCGAGTCAGTGAAGGGGAATAATGTCCAGCAACTTATTGCATTGTCAAGGTTTTTAGGGCCTGGTCCTCTGATTCCCATGATGTAGTACATGATGTAATTGGGAGCTAGGCTCCTAAGAGGCTTTTCTTTAAATTAGGAAGGAACTTGGATAATACCATGAAACCAGAGGTCCCCTATATCATGTAGAATACAGCTGAGATGGCCTCATAGCTGTTTTATCTTGAAAATTCTGTGCTTAGCTTAAGACACAATCAGGATGAACACGTCATTATTCAGTATTAGCCAAACGCAGAACAAGGTCTATCAGGTCTGCCTCCCCCACTGGACTGGGTCTGCCCAGGGGCCTTCTCTGTCTGACTTATTCACCACTGTGCCCAGCACAGTGCCCGACATATCCCAGGCACTGTAGAGATACCTGCAGAATGAATGCATGGAAGAGGAAGAGGAGGAGTCAATAAGGAGGTGAAGGAGGGACGCAGGAGGAAGCTGGTACTCGCCCCCTGAGCTTGGGGGAGGGCAGGTGTGTCGCTGCTGAGACCACGTTACCTGCTGGGGCACCTTGAAGCGCACATACGAGCAGAGCTGGAGCATTTCGCTCATCTCTTCTGGGGTGGACGGGATCAAGGGAATCTTCTCCACAGCAGCAGAGTCCCGCAGTTCTTTGAGCCGCTGCACAAACTGATTGTCCGAAGAGTACTGCAGGCCTGTAGGATTCAAACCGAAATGGCTTCACAACACATCTACCTTCTTACCAACCCCCGTTTTTTGTAGGGAACTTCCAACAGCAGCTCAGAGCCGGTATCTTTCAGGTTTCTTTCACGAGTAGATTTCTTTTTAACTGGTACTGCCATCCTTGCTCAAAGTCAAAACCACACTCTGAGAAACGCAGAAAAAAATGCTTGAAGATATTTCAGGGACTGGTTACTCACACCGTGGTCCATGGATGGGGAGTGTCGGAAGCCCACAAGAAATGCAGACTTTCCGCCCCTCCCCAAGCCTCTTGCATCAGAATTTGCATTTTCCCCAGTTGCCAGGGGATTCATATGTACGACAGAGCTTAAGAAGCATTAGTCTAGGAGACAGCTAGGCTGAGCACATCTGCGTTGTGGACAGGAGACGTGAGGAAACATACAATGGGATGAAAACACAGGGCTGGAGTCACTGACTTCTCCTGTTCTTGGCCTGGACCCCCTCGATACTCTCTTACTTGGGGTCAACGCACAAAACACAGGGAGGGGGACCGTGAGCCTTCTCCTGAGCTGTCCCTCAACACTGTCCCTCTTCCTCCAGGAGAGCACAGGGGATCGCTGAGGCTGATTCTCTTTGAGATTGTGCATGATTTCCTATCACCCTGGAGCTTGACTTAAGAATCCGTAGAAGCTGACACAATATAGGAGGGCAAAACTCATTTTTGCTTCCAACACTGAGCAAATTTCTAGTTGTTTAACTTAGCCAAAGAGCTAAATATTAGAAAGAAAGGCAGTAGCATCAACGCTATTGGTCATGCTGCAGAAATCCACATTTTAAAAATCTATACCCAGCGACCCCTTTAAATCTAGCATGG
>RJWJ010020211.1:0-28671 GCA_004363605.1 Indri indri | reverse complement strand
CTCTTGCTCAGGCTGGTCTCGAACTCCTGAGCTCAGAACGATCCACCCGCCTTGGCCTCCCAGAGTGCTAGGATTACAGGCGTGAGCCACCGCGCCCGGCAAAAAAGAGGAATTCAAGGAGCTAAATATGTTCAGTGTGCCAAATGCAAGCATGGTAATAATCTGTAAACATTTAGAAGATACAATAAATACTTCCTTAGGAGTCATTATTTAGTCAAATGCAGGGTGCCAGAACAAGGAGAAACAGGTTCTGATTTCTGTGTAGTTTTCTGTCAAACTGAAAGTTGCTGATTACACAGTTTCAGCCATTTTTGAAAAATGTTTTTTGGCACGAGCAAGTAAAGCTCTTAACTAATCCAGGACTGCTGATGTGAATGAAGCAAGAGTTTATTTACAATTAGGCCTAACAGTCCCAAAGGTAAAGCCATTTTTTAAAGTCTTTAGGAAACTTACCTCTGCAAAAATTCTACTCTCCCCTCCCCCAAGAGCGTCAGCTTGGGATAGGTGAATCAAATAATAAATGTGCTGAGTAGCACAAATGTTAGTGAGGACTTCGCAGCTCTCGTGATTTCTGCTACCTTTTAAAAGTTTACAAGTTCTATGCTTCCCTTTCAGTAAGCCACGTTAGCCAAGAAACCCAGGAAAACACACAAGTTTGCAGGCTTGGAAGATAATTCACAACTCCAGAGCAAAAAAGGCTATTTATCTACTCTCGTCTCCAGGATACATGCCACATCTGCATTCGTGTTTCAATACTGATTGAAAAGATTGCTTGCCTCTTTCATTGCAGTTTCCTCCCTAAGATTTATTTCCTCGGAAAGGTCATTTCTGGACTATACTTCTGTATTTCTAAGATTGCATCTTTCTACCCTGCCATGACATTTTTTTTTTCCTTGTTCCTTTACCATGCTATGTCTTATCAATAAAAAGAACTGGTTTGAAGTGGTTTATAGAATAATCAAGTGCTCGCTTCAAGGATATTTCCATGCAGTGGGAGTTCTTTGACTTTGGTCTACAGGGCAGAACTATCAGTATCACCTAGAAGAAATGTACAATCTCAGGATTCATTCCAAACATACAAAATAAGAATCCTCATTTTCACAAGATTCCAAACTAATTTAAAGTTTGAGAAGCCGAAGTTCTTACAGGGGCAAGGATTGTGGCAAGAAGCCCCATCTAGCCCACACTACTCCCAGGAGTCTGATTCGCCATACTTTAAGAGACTGTGCTCCATAGATTGGGTGGAAGATCTGCCAGACATATTTCTCCTGTGTTTTCTGTAGTAGGAAGAGTAGAAGGGTGTCACTGAGCACTCTGTCCCTCTGTTCAGGGCAAGCCCCATAGACAGAAACATTCTGAAGAGAAACAACTAAATTATTCTCTACCATTGTATCTCCCCTCCTGAAAGCCGTCACTGTCATGTAATAGGTGCTCAGTAACAAAATGCAAATGAAATCCTAGAAGCACCAAAAATCATTAGTGAAATATTAATATTTACCATTTCAAAGATGTGAAAGAGATCTATTGGTATGGTCAACATGAGATCACCTCCCCTCATAGTTTCATTGCCATTGATCAAGTCGAAACTATTGTTTTGTGAACTATACAGTCTGTTCCAAATCTGAATCTCAGTAAAAGCACAAGCAGACTTTGGTTAGGCTACTGACTCCAAGCTACGCATTGATATCATAGAGCATGTATTCTAAACTTTTGAGGGCTTGTTTAGACCTAACTATATGGTATGCAAATTGTAGGAACTCAATAAACGCTGCTGACAGACGGTCAAGATTTACTCACCACTGGCTTGAGTCTATGTGACTCAGTTCAACCTCAAAGGAAAAGAATTTTCAAAAAAAAAAAGGAATTTGCAGCCTTCACCAAGCTGGGCAGCCTTACACCAATGCAGAGAACTAATTGCTTCTTTGTCTGTAGATTGCATATTGCTTATTCCTGGCACAACATTCCAGTACCCAAGAAGCACAAATAGTGATCCCTGAAGCTGCTTTAACCTTTCCAACTCTATCAACTTGATTGTAGCTTCATTACACTCTCCAGACCGTCTCGGGATGACACTCTGAAACAGAAGACTCTGCCAGCATCCGTCATTAGTACTTTCTTCACTGTTTCACATGTCCTGGGAGTGCAGGCAGCAAACTTCAGCAACCATTCCTCAGTATTTTAGTCCTTCCCATCCCTGGGCACATTTCCTAACTATTAAATCATGTGTGTGCTTTCAAAACCATGAGCTCAATAAGCTTTGCCCATCCCAGCTGGCCCTAGGATGTTTAAATCTTTCACTAGAAAATTCCTCTCTATGTGGGTTTTCTATCACAAAGCAAGAACACCAGTGAAAACTCAAAAGCTCACAAAACTGAGATAAGGTATATAGAAACGAAAATTCTAAAAAGGCTGGAAAGGTATCCTGAGATTGCAATTACCATCACGTTTGGTATAGCAGAGGAAGCTGCTGCTAATCTGATCCTTGGCTTGTAGACTCATCATCTCCCTTCACCATTGGCAGTGCCCCAGCCCAGCCCACCTGGCCATGCATCCTTGCAAAGACACACTGTAGCTTCCCACACTCAGGTCTCCCACTCTACTCAGTAAACGTCCACTCTGCAACACCCTTGCTCAAATAATTTCTCTATCAACTCTGCTTAAACCACAGGTCATTTTCTATCCTGCAAGCGATGTATAACTTTATATAAACTCTATTTGAGTGCATATCACATTTATGGTAATTATTTACATATGTCCCAACTCTAGAATGTAAGATATTTTAGAGCAGGGATGGGGCTTTAGTTAGTTGTCAGTACATACCCAGTGCCCACCTAAGTAAGTACTTGATTCTGAGTAAACAAGAAAACTATAAACACCAATAGTTTATGCCCCAAGTTAGAGACATTTTAGGAAATATTTAAGACAGACTAACACATAAGTAATATGCACAACTGTTTCCTGACACACATGTTATTTATACACCAACCTATCTTAATCTTCTGGAAGCAGAAAAGTACAGGGGTTGAGTAAATAGGCTCTGTATCCCAGCTCTTCCATTTAGCAAATTTAGATAAGTGGCTTCACCTCTCTCTGACTCAGTTTTCTTATCTGTAAGATAGAGCTTCTAAAAAATACCTATTTCATTAATTTGAAGACAAACATTTTAACATTTCTAAAATCAGGCTGTGTCATAAAATTGCTGTCAGATTAAAATGAGATCGAGTTTTGCCAGAGAGAATTTTCTTGTGCTCCTGCCCAAGAGAATTTTCTTCTTTTCCTCAACCCTGTGCCAAGATTGAGCCATGCAAGTTTTCTTGCTGTATCCTCTGGGCAATGGACTTCTTTTCATTTACCCTTATCCTGAGAGTAGAGGTAGGTAGCCCTTTGGGGTCCCAGATTTCTATGAAGTTCTCCCATCCGAAATGATTTTTCTTTCTTTGCGGTGCATAAAATGACGGTGCATCTTACAACTGATGTGTGGAGAACTCAGAGTGTTTACTCAGTGAGGAGTAAATAAGATAATGTGTGGTGAGAGGCTCCAGCAGCGCATGTCTCACAATAAGCATGCAACAACTGATGTTATTTCTGTCTCACTATCAGTATCTAGTTGTCACTAAACAGATCACATGTTGGTTACTTAATTCTCTTAATCTACGTAGAAAATGCAAACCTCAAAGTAAAAAGCGCATGCCATTTGAAATTGGCTAACTAAAGCATTACCCCTGAGAAATGCTAGGGCAGCCGTGGCCTATGGCTAGCTACGGCTCAATGGAGGAGGACTCAAGATGGCCTATTTCTCAGAAAGGATCTTGCCAAATGTTTCCAATCCCCTCTGCTGGTGAAGACTGGCTTTGCAGAAAGTGTTCCCTTTTTTGTTAATGGAAGGAGGGATTTAATCTTGCAGAGTTTCTTCTTAACATGCTCAAAATGGACTCCCCAGAGTTCTACAGACGCTGCATCAGCAGGGCAGGCAGGCTGGTTGGCAAAGATGCAAATCTCCTGGTATCCCACAGACTAGCTGGAAGGTCACGCTACTTTGCTAATTCAGTAAAATATAATTACACTGCAAAAAGCTGGTTCCTCTTTGTCTCTCTTACTGATATTCAAAGTTCCTGCAACTTAAATTGCTTAAACGCCAAGGTGCTCACATACATATTCAGCGGCGTGTGTCAGTGTCTACTCAAACAGCTCTAGGCTTGGGCCAGAGAGGATTGGAGAAGGAACCAGTCAATACGTGGCATCTGCAGCCAATGGTAGCAATATCTCTCCCTTTCCCGGATCCAAGCCCTTTTCCTCCGCCACTCAAGTATGCAGGAAGCAGACAAGTGATAACAGATCATGCATCCCTTTCAGAGCTGCCTCACTGCACACCCCCAAAGGGCACTCTCCACATCACAGTCTGTGTGAGCAGTGTCCCCTGGAATATGCAGGCACTATCTGTAAGGCCATCAGTGGCCGCCCTGGTACCAGTAATTGGAATTAAAGCAAGGTCATGTGAATTCTTTACAAATCAAAACATGCATTGTGGTTATTTGATAGCGTCAAATATAAATAAAATATCATACTTTAAAAACAAATATCATACTTTAAAATAAAATATCATACTTTAAAAATGATAAAATATCATACTTTAAAAACAAATAAATACAACTGGAGTAACTACTGTTTTGTAATTACTATCTTTATCAAAAGTATACTGGTTATCTATACAGAAAATAATCAAAAGGAGAAGGTATATAAGGCTCCCAGTGTTTAAACTAAACAGGCTTTTTTGTTTGTAAGTATCAACCTGGTATTGGCGTAAGTGGTACAAAATGCCAGAGGGTTCATTTGGCCTCCAGCTTAGCCCTATTTTCAGAAATCTCCACAGAAGATCTTCACCTCCTATAGTTACTCATTCTAATGTCACATTTCTTAAGGTCACAATTTTTTCCCATTTTGTAACAAAATCCATCCTTTTGCCATTAAAGTCACATTCTGAAAGTGACCTCACTACCAAACTTCAAGTCTTTCTTAGAGAAACCTGATATTCTGAAACACCTCCTGCCCCAAAGAAGAGTTTCCCAGACCCCTATAAGGCTATGTTTTTTGTATGATCCTAAGTCAGATGCAGCATTTTCAGAGTTACAATAAACTTGAAACAGTGCTCAAATATAACGGAACTTTGTCCATCAAATATTGGTTATTCAAACTTGCACATAATTTTAATTAATTATTATTTCTCCAGGTTACTTGATATTCTAGGTTATTTTTTTTTCTTATTAAACAGCCTTTATGTAATGTTCTCCCATAATCCTGGATTTGGGGTGAATAAAGTCTGTACTATCTAGTTTACCTTTTTTCTACTTCTGGAAGATGTAGAAAGGGAGCACAGTTTCCTTTTTGGCAGAATAAGTAGGTACCTACACCAGAGAAGGACCCGATGGCCCAGGGAGTGTCAGACACAGAGACACACAGACACAGAGACACACACATTCCCAAAGGCTGGGAGCCATATACCAATAGCAATGAGCACGCCTGTTGCCCAGGTCTGGGTTTCTGAAAACCATTCTCCACTAAAAGGAACCATGGCTGCTTGGAGAATTGTCTGAACACAGAGCTGGGGCCATATCTCTGACAAACATGCATAACCTATATCATGAGAAAACATCAAACAAACCCAGACAGAAGGATATTCTACAAAATAAATGGCCTGCAATCTTCAAAAATATCAAGGTCATGAAAGTCAAGGAAAGTCTGAGAAACTCTTCCAGACTGAGGGAGGCTAAAGAGATATGACAACTAAATAAAACACATAATTCTGAACTGGATGGTTTTCTATAAAGGATATTTTTGGAGCAATTGGCAAAACTTGAACAGGGTGTGAGGATTAGATAGCGATAATGTTTCAATATTAATTTCCTCTATTTGATGCTTGTACAGTGGTTATATAGGACAAAGTCTTTGTAGGAAATACATTCTGGAGTGTTGGGACTGGGATGTGACAATAGAGCATGAGATTGGCTACTTACTCTCAAATGGTTCAGGAATAAAAAAGACCTTTGTATTGTACTTTCAGTTTTTCTGCAACTTTATGATTATTTCAAAATTTTCATAAAATATTTTAAAAATCAGCTAGATATAAAGAACATTTTTGAGGAAATCAGCAAATTTTGAAAACAGATAGTATACTAAATACTAATATTGTATCAATGCTAAAACTTTTTGAATTTGAGCTTTGCACTAGGACTATAAAAGTGAATGTCCTTGTCCTAAGGAGATACACACTGATGTGTTTTAAGGTGAAGTATTATGATGTATGAAATTGACTCTCATATGGTTCACAAAAAAATATTAATAATAATAATGCATACCACACTCACATGTATAAATAAAGACAGAGGCAGCACAAGTGTGCTAATGTTAACAACTGTTAAGTCTAGAGGAAGAATATATGGCAGTTCATTTTGCTATTTTGGAACTTTTTTAGCTTTGAGATTTTTTTTCAAAATAAGAACTTTAAATATAAAAATAAAACAAAACAAAATGAAAATCACCAGGATCATGCTTCCCAAACTTAGTAGAATATCTGAATCCTCAGGGATGCTTTTTACAAACTAAAGATTCCTAAAATACACCCCAGACTGACTTACAAATCAAAATCTCTGAGAGTTCTGTCTGGGAAGTTTTCAAAGTTTCTCAGGGGTTTAAATGCATCTCATCCATCCACTGACCAGCATTTGGGACCCAATAATCTCAATTTACAAATGAAGAAACTGAGTCCCCATGAGGTTAAAGGACTGGTTTAAGGCCACATTGGTAGGTAGTGAGAGAGAGAAGACCAGAATCTAGGTCTTCTGACTCCCCACTTCAGCCTTCTTTGATCACTATTCATAAATGTATGATCTTCAATAGGACTGTTTAAAAAAAAAAAAAGGCTCTTTAAAGCTTTCTCAGCTTCAAATGCTATTGTATTCAATCCCAAAGCTTCCTGGGGTGCTCTGCGATACAGTTGTGACTGTCCTAAGAGCACAGGGCTAACTTGGAGATCTCCTCTTGGAAAACATGTATACAGTCTTTTAGTCCTGCTTTTCAAGTCAAAAAGTCGAGTCTCTAGTTTGCTAGAGTTTATGAGTTATCAACGTTAAAGGACATAAATGCAGTTGGAAGAAAGAATTGGGGCAAGAGTGTAAAGAGCCTTTGCTGATAAAGACAATTTTTGATGAAGACTCAACTAGCTTGACTGAAGCATTGCTCTTGCCCCCAACTCTGGAATGCAGAATCAGTTCCATAAAATACAGAAATCGTATGGTTTGCACTGGAACCTTATGGTGAAATATCTGCATATTTTCTACCAAGCATCGCTCCTTAAAAGAAAAAGGGAAAGGATAAATCATATCAGTTTTTTCTTTTGATTGCTTTCTCCAGGCCAGTTCCTGCGCAGGGAGGGTAGCCTTATACTCAGATTTGTGCAAGCATTTCTGTGCAGGCTTCCTGAGCTTTGTCAGCACAAAATGTTCATAAACTGCTAACACACAGCGAGTTTTTCTTTTTCAGTCAATTTCTATGGTTTCATTTAATTTCACTTTTCTCCACCTATAGAACTAATATTTTATTTCCAGACAGAGGAAAGAAAAAACTACTCACCTTGGAAACCCACTATCCTCCCATCACATAAAAAAAGGAGACCAGAGAATGCATGAGTGTAATTAAAGAAACCAGACCCCACTTCCTGACAGCTTCAAGGCAAATGAGGAATTCACAACACCAGAATATTTCTACCTAGCTTGGGTGTACTTAAGGGAACCCACTAAATAGGATTGTTAAGCATTACCTTTGATCCAGAAGTGAGTTTACCAACCCATTCCACTACCTACTCACTCATCCATACCACAATCTTGGGTGTGCCCAGACACCACCATCAGTTGGGATATTTGTAGCAGAATGGGGCAGTGCCATACCTGTAGTCAGTGATAACCTATTTTCCAAGAAATTGTAGATGGTCTCCCAACTTAACGATGGTTTGACTTATGATTTTTCAGCTTTGTGGTGGTGTTTTCAGCTGTGTACATTAATGGTGAGTACCCATACAACCATTTTGTTTTTCACTTTCAGAACAGTAAATTCAATAAGTTACATGAGACATTCAACACTATTATAAAATAGGTTTTGTAATTAATATTGGCTGATTTTTACCAACTGTATATTGCAAGTGTTCTCAACATACTTAAGGTAGGTTAGGCTAAGCTATGGTGTCCAGTAGTTTAGGTGTATTAAATGCATTTTCTACTTATGATATTTTCAACTTAGAATGGGTTTATTTGGATGTAACCCCATAGTAATTCAAGGAGCATCTGCATTATAAATCCAATCAAATATCCTCCTAATCACTCAGGTCAGAAGGCTGGATGTTCTCTTTGATTCTCTCCCCTTCTCCTCTCTGAATGTTCACCTGCTGTAAAGTGTAACTTTTCCTTTTCTCTTAGCTCTAGGTGCTACCTTCTGTTTTCACCCCTTGGATCAGTCCCTCAACTATCTTTGATGTAGACATTTTCAATAACATTCTAATTTGTTTCCATATCATTGATCTCTCAGTTTTCCATTCATTCTTTATGATGCTGCCAAGTTAGTTTCTTAAAAATTTAGAATTGATTATCTATACATTTAGTCCAAAGTCTTCTGTGGCTCCCTGTGACCTACAGAATAGAGCCCGTCTCTTTGTGTGGGTTTCTACCCCTTCCCATAACATGTTCCATAAACACACAAGAAATCATTCACGTTGTTCTTCTGAGCTTTGGGACTTCTGGTAACATGATGGACTGAAATGATGTAAATGGGCTCTCCTCTCACAATGAACACATGGAAATGCTGATTTAAAAAATCAAATATATATTTAGCCTCAAAAAAAGAACAGTAAGAGCTGGGTTGTAGAAACAATAAGGAATGGTAAAGGCAGTATAATAAGCAGAGGTTGGTGCCCAGCCCTAGAGAAGGGTTGCAGAGGGTAGTGGCTGAGGCTCTAATATCTGTATGTGGAGAAAACATGTAGACTTTGGGCTGCGTAATAGGAAACTGGATCTAAAATATTGAATATATCCAATAGCCTCTAAGGTCTTGTCCATCTGTGAAAATGAGACTATAAAAATTCTTATCATGAGCCCAGAAAAAGCTGTAAGGAAGGCTGCCATTTGACTTCAGGGCTGGTGGGGGAGGGGATGATTCCAACCAGAAATCAAAACTTCCAGCCTGGGCCAGCATGTGTTTAGGTCTAAATTTTCATTGCCTGTGTTGTAAAGGAACCCAGAAATAAACATTGATCTAGCCTGTGAAATCCATAGAGCCCAGGCAGAAGCAAATGGAAGCTATTCAGTGAGGACACGTCCATGATTGAATGTTCATGGACATTTTCCAGAAAAAACAACACTCACAGAAGATGATTTTACAATAAAGAATTACAAATCCACCATGAGCCAGAGAAGATGCAACAAATGAGAAAGTTGTTCACCAAAAACTAGAGATAGTAGAACCATTTGATAAAAGGAAAGGATACAGAGTTCATCCGGGCCTCATGGGACTAGTCTTGGAAGCTAAAAACTACCAAAATAAGGCAAGTACTCTTTGCAAATTTCTTTTAGGAGCCACGTGCTGCCTTGCTGTGACTTCCTACTGTACATTTCTTTAATTCTCTCCTTTTTGCAGATGACTTTTATCTGCCTACTCACAATAACTCCTTGCTTCCATTTGGATGTATTCTTCTCCATATCTTATGGAAGCCAGGATAGCTTAGTGCTTGTAAGATTCGATTCTGTAAATAAAATTCTGGAGTTTATCCTGATTCTGCCACTTACTGGCTATATGACCTTAAGCTTATCCTGTTTTTTGAATTGTAAAATGAGGATAAGGGTTTGTATCTAGCAGGGTTGATGAAGAGATCTGAGATGGCACCATAAAGCTCTCAGCCTAGGGCCTGGCACAGGAAAGTGTTAAATAAATGTTATTCATTATTAGTCATGCTAATTACCTTGCACACAGTCTCATATATCCTTACAACAATCTCATAAAAAAAATATTACCTCTGTGTTACATATTAGGAAACAGTTCATAGAAGTGAAGTAAACTGCCTAAGGTAACACTGCTAGTAAGTGGTGGAGCTCCAGCATGAACACAGATCTCTTCGACTCTAAAACCTGCACAGTCAACCCCTGCATGATACCGTACTGCTTAACCTGCCCATGACCTCAAAATGATCACCCTCAACTGGGTGCATACATTATCTGCTAACTCCAGGATTCACCACTAATAGCCAACCAATTCTGTGTGTCTTAATGTAAATTCATCCATTTGCTGAACATATTTATCATGCTTCTAACGTGGGCCTAAGCACTGCCTAAGGCAGGGAGTCTACAGGAGGAAATAACGCTACTTGCAATCTAGTGTGATGAGCAGACATTATCAACAGAAAGAATAAGTTTCTGTGTGTGTTGAGTGTGTGGTGTGTGTGTGTGTGTGTGTGTGTGTGTGTGGTCAAAATTATAAAAAGTGTTGTGAAGACGATCACGGAGTGCAGTAATAGAGTGACAAGCAGAACCTGCTTTAGCAAGGGTGTGGTGAAAAGGCATCTGCTGGAAGATAAAATTTAAGCTGAGATTTTTAAAGTTTTTAAAGGCACCAACACGTGAAGAACAAAATGAAGAGTAAGAGCATCGTGTGCAGAGGTCTTAAAGTGGAATCATATGGGCATTTTGGAAGAACACAGCAAGGCCAGAGTGGCTGAGGATAGACAGCAAGCAGATGAGGGGAGTGATGAGGAAGGAAAGAAGCCCGGCGGGGCCGTGGAGGCCATGTTGGGGAGCTCAGATCTCACACTAAGTGCGATGAGAAACCAGTGAAAATATTTAAGTAGAGGCATGACGTGATCTCATAATTTTTTTAAAAAATTACTCTAAAACTGGAGGATGGACTTAACAGCATACTACAAATAAAGAAATCAAGTGGCAGGCTATGGAGACACATTAGCAGGATGGTAGCAGAGAGAAATGAGTAGAGTTGAGATATATTTTTGAGAGAAAAAGAAGAACGGTGCTGATGGATTAGAGAGATTCTGATATAATAGGCTCACTCATTCAAGATTAGGACTTGTACATCTTGAGTTGCTGCTGAGTCAATGAATTGGCTTCCTTTGAGCTATGTGTTTATTCCTAACCAACCAGCCATAATGAGGGACAGGCACTAGCGCAGCATGAAGCGTAATCCTTGGAGGGGCTGTGGATGAGGCAGGCTCTATGAAAAATGCCACATTCCTCCTATTCAGCCCAATCTCCCACACTAGAGAGTGAGCTCCTTCATGAAATAGATTTTTATCTTGTTTAGTTTGTACTCTCACATCAATCCAGAATCTACAAAGAACTCAAAGAAATCAGCAAGAAAAAAAAAACAACCCATTAAAAAGTGGGCAAAAGACATGAACAGAAGTTTTTCAACAGAAGTTAGTCAAATGGCCAAAAAATACCTGAAAAAATGCTTAATATCACCAATCATCAAGGAAATGCAAATTAAAACCACAATGAGATACCATCTTACCCCTGTCTGAGTGGCTATTACCAAAAATTCAAAAAAACAATAGATGTTGGCATGGGAGCAGAAAGATAGAAATGCTTATACACTGTTGGTGGGACTGCAGGTTAGTACAGCCTCTATGGAAAACAATATGGAGATTCCCCAAAGAAATAAAGGTAGACCTACCATTCAATCCAGCAATCCCCCTGCTGGGTATCTACCCAAAGGAAAAGAAGTCATTTTATGAAAAAAGACACCTGCACTTGAACGTTTATGGCAGCACAATTCACAATTGCAAAAACATGGAATCAACCTAAGAGCCCATCAATTTATGAGTAGATAAAGAAAATGTGGAATATATATACCATGGGGTACTACTCAGCCATACAAAGGAATGAAATAATGTCTTTTGCAGCAACTTGGGTGGAACTAGAGACCATTGCCCTAAGTATCTCAGGAATGGAAAAACAAACACCACAGGTAACTCTCTAATAATTGGGAGCTAAAGGATGAGCACACACTAGCACAAAGAGATGTAATGGACATTGGAAAACAAGAAGTGCGGGGGTGGGAGGGAGTGAAGGGTAAAAACTTACCTGTCATGTACAAGGAACACCATTCTAGTGAAGGGCACACTTAAGCCTTATACAAGGTATCCATATAATGAAAACATTTGTACCCGATTAATATTTTAAAATTAAAAAAATAATGTCTACTACATAGCACATGCTCAATAAATATATTTTCAATTAAACCAAATTAATCAAGACTAAATCAATGTCCCATGAAATTGAAAATCTATCTCTTTTTTCTCCCTCTCTGTTTGTTCTCTTTCTGTCTCCATGTTCCTCTCTCTTCCATATAACTAGTACATATTTTTTTTTTATTTGCTGTCAGACTTTACCATTCAGAGACGACCAAAACGAAAGGAAAAAATGGTACAAAGAGAAAATCAGCAGTTCTGTTCAATAATAGCCAATTGTTTCCCTGACAGCATCCAGACAAATAGTCTAAATCACAAATGCATTTGTGACCCTTATTTTGGAAGGGCTGCTCTAATCTTAGGGACTGGAATTGAACTTTAAAAACGGGTATCAAGGTCCTTGGGGGCCCCTCAATTTGCTGTTCCAACACCCTAGTGGCTCAACTGCTATCATCCTTTTTCATTCTCTTAATAAAAATAACAAGAAAAACCATAATAGCCAAATTTTTCTCTCAAATGCCAATGTAGGGAGCAATCATTCCCAAACTCCAAGGCAGTAAAAAGACTACTGTGAACAATGCTTTATTTTTACGTCATTTATTTCTCAATTTTTATCCCCAGATTAGATATATACCTATAGAAATGGAGACAATATCTCAAGCTGCATAATAGTTAAAAGTTGTGAGGCAGATTAAGCAAAGAATTATGTATAATCACCATCGAATTCCTACATCCATCATTCTTCTCTCATGCATTTGTGTAAGAAAGTCAAAAGCTAGCCTAGATTTAGCATGAAAACTCTCACAGCATGACCGGAGATGGATTCTAGAAGTTTCTTTTTAGAAACAGCAAAGGATAAAGTAGCCCTGATTGGATAAAATAAAATTCAGGTAAAAACCAACTAAAATGCTATGGAGACTTGCAGGATTTATCTATTGATTTTACACTATGATTGCTTTCATAGTTTTACTAAACAAAATTTTCGAAAATGTGCAAATTTCCTAGCTCTCCATGCATGTGTAAGCACTAATATATGCATAAA
The DNA here is from genome assembly GCA_004363605.1 of Indri indri. Taxonomy (NCBI): domain Eukaryota; kingdom Metazoa; phylum Chordata; class Mammalia; order Primates; family Indriidae; genus Indri; species Indri indri. Next base: position 15,391 of record RJWJ010020211.1, on the reverse strand, counting down.
TACAGGAAGCAGATGTTTTCTAAAGATGCTAAAAGTATATTTTTGTAAATATTCTCCTGTGGGAGTATTTTATAGAACTAAGTTTGAAGGACTTATATGATTAAACGACTAAATTCTTCAGCTATAAATGCTTACGTATTTATTGTCTGAATAATAACAAAATATTTTAATGGATATATGTTTTGGGTAGTGAAGGTCTCAGTCACATATGTAATTATTTTAATGAAAAAGATTCTTATAGACTCACAATATGGACTTAAATGTATTTTATTCCAATGTCAATTTAATATGTGCATAGAAAAATTAAATATAAGTAAAATTAAGTATAAACATATGCTTACTATTCTTATATAATACAAAATCACATTAATTTCAAATGATAAATGATGTTTTATTGAAACTATATAGCTTTTTATTTTTAACAAGATAGATATATATTTAGATCTAGTTTCCTATACATTATATCCACAATTTAGCTTCAATGACAATAATGCAGAGGATGACTTTTACATAAGTATGTTTTTCAAAAAAGTTGTTCATACCCTCAAATCTTTGCATCCTATTTCAGGATAATCAGATCTCACATTTACCCAAATCAGCAAATAAGAAGAGAGGTTTCTCTTGGTGATTCTGTGTAACTGTCTTATTTCCTTGAACATATGATTGGACTTGTGGCATTATTAAAATCTGAATTAAAATTTATATCTGGTCCAATTATAGCAGGAACCAGGAAAGGAAAAATTCTTTCATAGGTATATACTACTGTACTTAACTGCTAATAAATTGTTGCAGAATCGTGTGAATAAAGGTAGGGTCCACACAATACATTCACACCAAATCAAAATATACCGCTAATTTTTATGGCACAGATGCCTTTCAGTTTTGTATATCTATGCTGAATCATTCCAAATTTTAATTATTTCTCCACTATTTTTTTGTATTTGTCCAACTATGGAAAATCTCCATGTGTACAGTGTGCTAAGACACTATAAAACATGTGGTATAAAGCAATCATAAATATTTTCCGTTGCCTCAAAGTAAGAAAAAAAATAAAAATAAAAAATAATCATAAATATACACAGAAGCACCAAAAACATATGAAATGCAGTTTGACCAGAGTGTTTATACCAATTTATAGATTGTAATCCAAATGAAACACTAAATTTAAAATTTTAAATATCTCCTGTGTAACTCAAATCTCCAAGAATACACACACACACACACACACACACACACACACACACACACACACCAGTTTGATAAATACCAATCTTTTAGAAGAATGATAGTCAATAGTTTTACCCCCTACCACACAAGCAGGACATTTCAAGGATTGTCCTAGGGATATGCTCAATTCTGGGTGGCTATTTATAACACCATTTCTCTCCCATTCAAAAAAAGCATGTTAGAATGCAAGTCACGTGAATTCATAGAACCCAAAATATGATCTAATTTACAAAGTAAGGCACTTGCTAAATTAACTGTTTAAACCATAACTAACAAGTCATTTGTAGTACATTTTAGAATACGGAGAATATAATTGATTTCACTACAGTCACAATCAAAAATCAAACAAAATTTAGAGTATGGCTGAAGGGGAGGAGTTGATTTACTATTAATTTAGATATAAATTTTATTTCAGAATCACATCATTTAAATATCAGAGATAATATTTTAAATGAAAAATAAAATATTCATTGCATTGTTTCAATTCTCCATGCCCTTGAAAAATATAAGCCATTTGATTTAGCTCACACTTCAATTGGTCTCTTTAGGATGAATTTGCAATACCTTTATGACCCTAGATATGTTTTTCAAAAACAATCTGCGTGTAAACATCTTACTCAGTTCTAAATGGGCTGACTAATGTTACATTTACAGGTCAGATGTCAGATGATACACACCCAAGAAAGTCATTATTTCTCTCAATTAACAAAAATGCTTCCTTATGTAATTTAAAGAAACAGATTTTTTTTTCTTTTTTTATGCTTTTATATGACTGGCAGCCCTGTAGGTCTGTTTACACCAGCACTAGCACATGCGCATGAGTAATGCTCAGATGTTACAATGCCTGCAAAGTCACTAGGCAATAGGGATTTTTCAGCTCCATTATAATCGTATGGGACCAGTGCTACATAGGTGGTCCATCTTCATGAGAAGTCATTATGCTGCACATGACTGTACTGAAATTTAGCAGGTCAAATAACTTTTCCCAGAATCTCACAAATAGAAAGTGGTAAAATCTTAATAAAATCCTAAGTCAGTCTGACTCCAAAGTACATTCTCTTTCTCTCCTACCTTGAAGCTCCCAGACGTCTGGCAAACAGCACGCCCTAGAATGAGTCTTGCGTGGCTTCTGCAAGGTGGTGAAGCTCAGTACCTTAAAGATTCACCTCCACTGCCAGAGTACCCACGTGCCATCCTCCCTCTGCCAGGTGCTGGCTGAGTGCCCTTGGAAGACTTGTGGTATGTCACTGTACCTCAGTTTCCTAGTCTGTCAACCAGAGATCATATTAATATATTATCTATCTCATGGGGTTGCTGAGAGGATTAAATGAGGTGAGGCATACAAAAAGCTTAAAACCGTGCTTGGCGTTAATTACTATTATAATTGTTTTGTAATATTCTAAAAAGATTATCGAATAATTAGGTTACTTCCCTATGGTTTAAAAAACTAGTTGGAAAGAAAACTGCCTTGCTGAAAAGTCTCCTAAAGCACTCAGTGACATCTCAAACTTCCTCTTGTGGCACAATTATCAATAGCATAAAGGGGACCATTTTTCTAGTAACTGCGCATGCTTGAGCCAACAGGAATTGAGAATTTGTGCCAAGTTTTCAGCAGGAGGTTCAAAGATATATATTCTCTGTAGTGAAAGCCAGTCCTTCTTCTTCAAGAAAGCCACATTCAGAACCAGAGAGACACACACAGGAAAAGGGAGAGGACTCTCACCTATTGAGCTTCATCAGCCCTTGTGGGTGACGGTTATTAAGATAGGTCACCCCCCAAACTAGCTAGGATTGCCAGCCAAAGCCTCCCACCAGAGAATCCCAGGAAGTCCATAGGAAATGTCAATACAGTCTCTCTTTGTGAAATCCTCCAGTGTATCATAAAAGCTCCAGAGGAGAGATTCAAACTTAAGGTATTTATTTTCTTAAAAGAATTTAAGTGTGAGATGCCCGAGTACTGAGGATGAAAGGCTGTATTTATAATTACGTAAGTTGTGGAAAATTACTGCCATTCAGAGGCTGGCCAGGAGTGTGGACGAAAAGCTCAAGTGGGGTTTTTTTTTCCTACCCAGAGGCTATTTTAATTCCTTCGGGGCCATAGCTTTATAAATTCTCAAATTAGAGAGTCTTAAAACTGAAGCTTCTCTTTTGGTACACAGTCATTAATATTTATTTTATGTCCAGTTTCTCATACCTGGGGTCGTTATACGTAATGCTTTAATTTTGGCTTGTAAAAAATATTTTAAAAGGCACATTCTTTATACTTGTATCATACATAATATAATTACGGTCTACAGGGTTCTTTTCTTTTTGGACATCAGGTACAGAATGTTGTCTTAATCATACTGTTCACTTCGTAACACACTATTATCACTAGTCTGTACAAGGCACTATCTTGTTTTATTTTACTCCCTTTTAGTTGTATAACCCACTCACATTCTTCTCTCCCCCTTTAGCCAACTATTGTAATGTGTTTGATGCTACCTTTCTGTTTACATGTGCTCTTGAAATACATACATTGTTCTCTTTTTTTTACATGCATTTCATCTCACAAAATAGCATATATTTCAGTCTTTTATTTCCTTTTTGAATAAGCAATAGGTTGTTAAGATTAACCTACTTAAGGAACATCTGATCTATTGCATAGAACTTATTCTATGTATTTCCACCATGTTTTCCCTATTCTCTCTCCCTGTGAAGGACCCTCTTTACCATTGCAATGAGTACCATAATGGGTAAGATGAATATATGGTTCAATCCAGGACACTTCTGAGAGAGAAGGGTGATACTATTACTAAACCTGTCCAGAAAAACTGGGTCATGTGGTTACCTTCTTAGGGACCTATGTGAGACCCTTTGGAATCTATACCAAAGAGTAGTATTCACATGTTCTAATATAAAATTATACTACCAGATTGCTAATCAGAATATAATACTAGTCTACATTCCCATCAGCTCAGTTTCCATTTTTATATTGTTTTCATTATAATATTTGCCTGCAAATATGTTCTTAAGATTTTCTGTAATTTATTAAAGGTTCTCAATTCCACATCAAGCAAAACTAACCCAAATATCTATGAAATTTTAAAATTCATTAAAAAATGAAGGAGTCTAAGAAAAAATCAGGAGTTAAATGTATTCTCACAGCCATATATTCATTTCTCTGCACAATTTATTAAAAGTGTATTGGCAAAATCCTATATCTCAACATTTCTAAGTCTTTTCTTCATGAACATACACTTAATGACATTCACCTTTACAACTGCTAAGATTGTTTGTGTAGGGTTTATGGTCTGTGCCCACAAGCTGTGAATCACCTCTTTATCTGTTACTGACCCCTGACCCAATAGTGTAACACCAACTTTGAGAACTATTTGTTATTTATCTCAGTATCTTACAATATGCATAAGTCATCCTATGTAAGGAAATTTTCCAAATAGCTAAAGCTTATTCCTTTAAATGCCCAAACTTCATTTTAACTCTAACCATACCTCAATATGAGATGCAAAAGCACAGCCAAGGATGGAAACAGGAGCCTTAGAATACTTTCCCTTCACACCAACCTCACTGCAATCCTCTCTACTTTCTGTGACTCCTTGGACAAAACCTTTGTTTTCCACTGTTTGTTGCATAAAATCTATGAACGTTAGAATTTTTTATACAAATCAAAGACTTAATATATTATGGGATCACTACAAAGTCTGGAATAACTGGAAATGTCCGACTTGTTTATTAAAGGTATTATAGACTATGATTATTTTAAAAAGGCGAAGGGCCAGCAATATAAATATTAATGTATCCCCCCTTCCCTATCCTACTTTTAGGATGAAGTAGAATAGGAGGATGTCAGAGAAAATGTTATATTAGGATTCATAACATCTTGGTGAATGTTCCCTTCTTTGAGACAAGGCTGGAACATGATAGATTATGTTTGTTCCATGCTCCAGCTATCATGAGGTCAATGAACTCTCTTAAGAACCTATGAGCAAACCAGCCTGTGTCTTCTCTCTGCTACTCAGAACATGAAAGGACCACACAACTACTACAATAAGAGGGTCCAGCTATAAAAATATAGGTATAATCACAGTATTTGGCAATAGCAGGAAAGACAAAAAAATTTGCTCCTACATTGTGACCCTAAAGGAAAACCATTAATATTTTTATATTACCAAGTAATGTCTCACAAACATCCTCAATCTATGCTTCTCCCCCTCTCCTTAGCTACATATCCTTGACCTCCACTTCATCTTTCATAGTTTTCCCTTGGGTTAGCCCAAATCATGATGCCACCTTTGAAGAGCAGCAACTTGACTGAGTATGGATGTGACCAATAATAGGTCTTTGTAGGGAGTGACATCACCAAAATAGTGGAGTAGAAGCAACCCGGCTTTAGTCTCCCCCATAGAAAACCAAAAACAAATATCCAACACCAAGATTATCGCCAGCAATATCCCAGAACTTAAATCCGAGGCTGAGAGAATCCCTAAGGCCACAGAGAAGTAAAAAACTCTAAGCAGATGGTAAGAGAGTTGGGCTTCTGTATCCTCAATGCCCCTCCCTGAATCTGCCAGGCACTGTACATGGAAAATTATCCCCAAACTCACAGTTTCTGCACTGGAAAAAGTGAGACCGAGGTAGACAGCCAGCTTCCCCACTATCTTAGGTTCTCATGCAGGAAAGCCTTTCCTGTCTCAACCCATAAGAAGTATCGTGAGTGTCCATAGGGAGAAAAACTCCTGAGGGCAGCCAAAGACCAAGAGGGGAGGCAGGACTAGCAACCGCAGCCCACGAAACTCCATTCTCTATCTCAGCCAAAGGAGATCCCAAATAAGAGTGGCTGTTCAGCAGCACTACACTGTAGGAGGCAGCTCTACAGGTCTTCTGAGCACAAACCTCTAGGCAGCTTTCCCAAACAGGTGGGGTATCCCCTTTGGGATCTCCCTATTTGGAATCCCCCTATTTGGGATGGCAAGTACTACACGTTTGCAAGAACTGAGGCAAATCTAAGGTTAAGGTGCCATCTAGTGTTGAAAAGGAGGCAGTGATCAAGTATTAAGGGGCCTCAACAAGCAACTGCAAAGAACATCTAAGCAAATATACCCAAGAAGACCCAAACAGGCCAAACAGCAAAGACTGGAACAAACATCATGTTTCAGTGTGAAGCCATAGAAGTATGTCCACAAGAAATAACAGCAAACAGGGAGCCACGACCTCCCCAAATGGACAAAGCAAGGAGCCAGTGGCTGACCCTAATCAGATGGTAATGTGTGAGCTCTCAGGTCAAGAATTCAAAAAATCGGTTCTAAGCAAACTTCAAGATAACACAGAAAATCAGTTCAGAAACTTATCAGAGAAATTTAACAAAGAGATTGAAATAATTTTTAAAAATCAAACAAATCCTGGGACTGAGAAATACATTTACTGATCTGAAAAACACATCAGAGATTCTCAACAGCAGAATGGATCAAGCAGATCAAGCAGAAGAATCAGTGAGTGCAAAGACAGGATATTTGAAAATACACAGTCAGACAAGAAGAAAGAAAAAATAATAAAAATGTCCAAAGAACACATAAAGTATATAGAGAATAACCTAAAAAGAGCAAATTTAAGACTAATTGGCATTCAAGAAAGAGTGGAGGAAAAGTAAGGGGTAAAAATCTTATTCAAAGAAATAATAATAAAAAACTTTCCAAACCTAGAGAAAGATATAAATCTCCAGAGACAGGAAGGTCATAGATCATCATATAGATTCAATGCAAATAAGATTATTCCAAGGCATATCATAATTAAACTCTCAAAGGTGAAAGACAAAGACAGAATCCTAAAAGCAGTAAAAGAAAAGAATCAAATAATATATAAAGGAACTCTAATTTGTCTGGCAATAGACTTCTCAGTAGAAATCATATAGATGAGGAAAGAGTGGTGTGACATATCCAAAGTGCTGAAGAAGAAAAAAAAAAACTATCAACTGAGAATACTATCTCCAGCAAAACTTACCTTCAAACATGAAGGACAGAGAAAGTCTTTCCCAAACAAATAAAAGTCAAGAAAATTCATCACCGCTAATCCCATCTCATGAGAAATGCTAATGGGAGTTCTTCAACCAAGAAAAAAGGACACTAACATGCAAAAAGAAAACATTTGAAGGCATAAAATTCACAGGTAAAAGTCAATACACAAATTCAGAATAACCTAATACTGTAATCATGGTGTATAATATACTCATATATCTGATATGAGGACTAAAAGACAAATTTATCAAAAATAATAGTAACTATAGCAACTTGTTAAGAGATAGGGAATATAAAAAGGTGCAAATTGAGGAAAAAAATTAGTCAAAATTTGGAGGGAATTAAGCTGATGTGTAGAGTTTTTTATTTTTCCTTTGTTTCTTCTTTTCTTTGTGATCATAGTTAAGTTGTCATATGTTTAAAATAACTTGTTTTATCTATAAAATGTATTTTGTAAGTCTCAAGATACCCACTAAGCAAAATCCTATAATAGATACACTAAAAATTGAAAGCAATTAATTAAAGCATACTATGAGAAAATCACTTAACCACAAAGGAAGACAGCAAGAAAGGAACAAAGGAGTAATAAAGGAATAGAATAGTTACCAAAAAAAAGTAACAAAATGGTAATACTAAGCTCTTACATATCAATAATAACATTGAATGTAAATAGACAAAATTTTCCCAAAATTTTTGGCTGAATAGATTTAAAGAAAAAAAAGACCCAACTATATGCTGCCTATAAGAGAATAAGAGAACAACTTCACCTACAAAGATACACATAGACTGAAAGTGAACAGATGGAAAAGGCTACTCCATGGAAATAAAAACCAATAAAAATCAAGAGTACCTATACTTATATCAAACAAAATAGACTTTAAGTCAAAGACTGTAAAAAGAGACAAAGAAGGCTACTGTAAAATGATTAAAGTGTAAATCCAACAAGAGGACATAGCAATTGTAAATATATGTGCAACAAACACTGGTGTACCTAAATAAATATATAAAACAAAGATTCATAGATATAAAGGGAGAGATAGACTGCAATGCAATAATAGTAAGGGACTTCAACACTCCACTCTCAGTAATGGACAGATCAGCCAGTCAGAAAATGAACAAAGAAACATCAGAAATAAACTACACACTAGACCAAATGGACCTAACTGATATTTACAGAACGTTTCTTCAAATTGCTACAAAATACACATTCTTCTCATCAGCACATGAAACATTTTCTGGGATAGACCATAAAATAAGTCTCAACAAATGCAAAAAAAGTCAAAATCATACCAAGTTTCTTTATGACCACAATGGAATGAAACTAGAAATCGATAACAAGAGGAACTCTGGAAATTATACAAATACATGAAAATTAAACAACATACTCCTGAACAATCAATGAGTAAATAAAGAAATTAGGAAGAAAATCTAAAATTTTCTTAAAACAAATAATAATTGAAACACAACCTAGCAAAATATATGAGTACAACAAAAGCAGTACTAAGAGGGAAGTTTATAGCAATAAATGCTTACATCCAAAAAGTAGAAAAATTTCAAATAAACAACCTAATGACGCACCTCACGGAACTAGAAAAGCAAGAGCAAACTCAAAATTATTAATAGTAGAAGGAAAAAATTGATAAAGATCTGGCAGAAATAAACAAAATTGAGACCAATAAAAAAGCAAAACAGATGAATGAAACAAAAAGTTGGCTTTTTAAAAGATAAATAAAATTGAAAATCTTTTAGCTAGACTACGAAAAAAGAGAGAAAACTTAAATAAATAAAGTCAGAAAAAAAAAGGAGACATAACACTGATAACTGTTCTTTCTATGCCCAGTTTTATTTTTTGTTTTGGGGGGTTTTTTTGAGAGTTTTTATCATGAAGAGTTGTTGAATTTTATGAAATGCTTTTTTGGCATCAATTGAAATGATAATATGGTTTTTGTCCTTCATTCTATTGATATGATGTATCACATTTATTGATTTGTATATGTTGAACCATCCTTGCATCCCTGGGATGGTCTTAAATATTTACAACATTCTGGTATTAAACATTTACAATTTGCCACTGGATATAATCTCATAGCTTTTCTTCTTTGATTTAATTAGCATGATCCATTCATTCATCAAATATTTATTTAGCGGATACTACATGACAAGTGTTGTTCTAAGTCCTGGAGATACAGCAATGAAGAAAACATGCAAAATTCTTACCCTCATGTAGCTTAACATCTAGCAGAGTTTATAATCTATAATGGGATTATGTTGATACATTTCTTGATATCTAATTATAATTTCATTATGGAACAAATCCTATTTGGTAAGAGGACATATTGCTTTGACATACTGCTAAATTGAATTTGTTTATTTTATTTATAATTTTTTCATTTATATTCATAAGTGTTATCACTTTGTGGTGGTACTTTTTACTATATTGATCAAGTTTTGCTATTAAGTTTAAGCCATTTACATAAAGTTTATTGGGGAACTTTAGTCAGTCTATTTCTGAGGTCTGAAATAGTTTAAATAACATTGGATTCATCTGTTCTTTAAAGGTTGAATGAAACTCAGCTGTGAAACCATCTGGACCTGGGTGTCTATTTTAATGGTAGATCTTTAATTGCCCTTCCAAATCCCTTCTGCGAAAATGTGTCTGTTCAAATTTTCTATTTCTTCACATAATATACCTTTTGATTAAAAGTACCCATTCTGTCTTGATTTTTAAATTTATTACCAAAAGCATCACTAGGTATTATTTTATAGTTTTAAATCCCTTCCACATCTGTGCTATATGCATTTTGTATTTTTTTCTTTTACTCTTTATTAGGTTCATGAGTGATTTTATCTATTTTATTAGTTTTCCAAAGAATGAGCCCTTAGATTTATTTTACTTTCTACTCCTTTGTTGTTGTTTCTACTTCATTAATTCCAGCTTCTATCTTTGTTTCTTCTAAATATCTTTTGACTTATTTTATTGAGTCTTTTTCTAATTTCTAAGATGTATAACAAGTTCCTTAGTGTCTTTGTTTAATAATTCAGTATTACATGTTTTCCTCTAAATATAGCTTTAACTGCAAACACAGATTTTGTTATGAATGATATTTTTGTTTATTTCAAGATGGTCTATAAGTTTCAATTACTGTTTTGATTCCCATGTTAATTGTGAGAATATTTCTTAATTTTCAAGTAGTTAATACTTTCTGGTTATTTTATTATTTTTTAATTGAATTATGATTAAAATTGGGGCTCTCCTTTTTTTACTTTGAATTTATTAAAATTTTCTTTATGATCAAGTACACAAACATGTTATATAAATGTTCCATGAAAATAAAAATGTAGATATTCCATACATAGATTTAAAGTATAAGAGTGTTGAACTGAATTGTATCCTCCCAAAATTCATAGGTTGAATCCCTAACATTCAATGTGATTCTATTAGAAGATAAGATCTTTAAGGAAACAATTAAGGTTAAATGAGTTCATGAGGGTGGGACCCTAACTCAACAGCAGGAAGGCAACCATCTGCGAGCCAAGGAGAGAAGCATCCAGACAAACCAAACCTGCTGAGACCTTGACCTTGGACTTCCAGCCTCCAGAACTGAGTGAAAACAAATTTCTGTTGTTTAAGCTACACAGTCAGTGGTATTTTGTTATGGCAGCCCTGACTAACTAACACAGAGAAAAAAATAAAATAAAATTTACTGGTTATAATACATAAATTTTATATGTTCTTCCTTACTTTGAGGCCATTAGATTCAGCCCATTTGGATGATGTATGGGAAAATTTTCCATTATAATTGTATATTTTTTCAGGTTTTCCTTGTATTTCTAAAAGTTTTTCTTTCTTTATTTAAATGTTCTATACAGGTTTGTAATTTACTCATAAATTTCACCTCCCATAATTGCATAATATCCTTATTTATACTGTTAATTTTTTTATCTTGTGTAGTATTTTTAACTTAGGTTGTATTAATTATGGTCTGATATTAATATTGCCACTATTGCTTTCTGTTTGCATTTCCCTTTGTCCAACTTTTATTTTTAAACATTTCTTTTCATCTTTGGCTTCATAAAGAAGAATTTAGCATTTTCACTTTTAATTTACTAGGTTTTATTTTTTCCATAATGTTTAGTATTTATTTAATTTTATTCCTTCCTTTTGTCCTATGATTTTGGGCTGGTTTAATGAGGTTGGTTTTTATTTTTTTTTTCTTTTTATTTGGACATTCTACTCTACACTTTGCTTCTACCAATGACAACTTTCTTTCCTAAAACTTATAATATGCCAATTATCTTCTCCAATAAGATCTTCTATATCCTGCTTGCTTCTCACCCTACCCCAATCAGATTAGACTGTTAGAGTACTTTGACTTCTGTATTCCTCCAACCAGGTGAAATGTTTAGTTTGATTTTACCTCATGCCTCTCACCATACCCCACAAACAAATTCCTAGGCTTTGCTTAGATAATTTAGTATTGTAATTCCAGACTATTCCTGGTTCCATTGCAACATGACTCTTCTATTTCAATAATTTTTATTTTATACTGCTATCACATTTCAGGTATTCCATCATATTAAATTTAACTATATACACTGCAAGTTTCATTGACTATCATTTGCCCCTTCATCTTGCCTTGTATTAAAATTTCTCTTCTGACTTATTTGTTATCTGGGTGGTGTTCTTCCTCTAGCCCTTTTCTCTGATAGGGCAAGTGGGTAACACATTTTTAAAATCATTCCATATGTATAAATGTATTTCTCTCATCCTGGGAGATGAATTCCAGCCCTTGATTATCAGCCCTTTTCCCTCAGGAGTCTCACATTTTTTAGCTTCCAGTTTGTAGATGAGAAGTCTGATGACAGTCTGATTCCTTCTTATCTTCGAAATAATTGCCTTTCTGCCTGGAAGATTAGAAAATTTCTCTTTATTCTTGGAGTTCAGGAATACTACCAAGATATGGAGTATCAGTTATATCTTTAACTTTGCAAACTCCCTTAATCTGTAGATTCAATCTTTTTTTCAGATCAGGGAAATTTTAATCCCTTTCATCTGTTGTTTTTTGGTTTTTCCTTCTTCTGGTGTCCTACACTTTGCTTGCAGGAAAGCACAAATGTGTCAACAAAATCTGTTATATTTTCCTTCATGTTTCCCATTTCATTTTGGTTTTACTCCACTGTTAAGAGTATTTCCTCCACTTTATATCCCAGGCCTCAAATTCTGGCCTTACCAATTTTCCTCTCAATTTTTCTACCCAATTTTAGATTAAGAAATCATGGTTTGCTTGTTTTCCTTAGATCCAATGTGTCTCTTTATTCAGTAACTGAATTTCTCTCATGCTCTAATAATTTTTAGTTCATGCCTTCATCTGTCTTCTCTAGCAGTTGTGCTTCATTAGGAGAGTTCTGTTTGGGTTGTTCATTCATTTATTCATTCATCTATTCAGCAAACGTGTTGTGTGCCTTCTATACATTAGGCACCTTTTATAGATACTGAGGATACAGTGGCGGAAAAGAGAGAAAAATGTTCTTGCCCTCATGGAGAGATGAAATAGATAAATAAAATACACAGTGTGTCAGAGTGATAAACAACCAGGAGGAAATAAAGCAGGAAATAAACTTAAGGGATTTGGGGTAAGAGTAGGTTGCAGTTTTATATACATAGTCAAGGAAGTCTTAATTAAGAAAGTAAAAATAGAGTGAAGACCTGTAGGAAGTGAAAGTCTTAGTAGATAAGTATTCCAGGTAGAGGGAACTCAAGGTCCAGTGTGGTTAAAGTAGAATGAGTGAAGGGAGCAGGAGTAGGGAATATGGTCAGAGAAGGTATCAGGGGACAGATACTGTAAGCCAGTCTCAGGGCCACCACATTGTACAACTCTAGGGGAAGTGTTTACATCAGAGTCTATGAAAATGAAAACCCCGTGGTATAAACAAGTATGGACAAAAAGGCCAGTTAGGAAGCTATTGCAATATCTAGATAGGAAATGATGGTAGCTTGTATCAAGTTGATAGTATTAGAGGTAAACCACCTAGTCATTCATTCATTCATCCAGAGCTGGCTTCATGGTCATACAACCTGTGCAAGAGCACAGAGCCCTGTGCTTAGAAGGGCCCCGTGTTTGTTTTAATGCTGTACTGTAGTATCTTGAAATTCTTATAATTTTTGCATGAAGGAACATGAATTTTCATTTTGCACTGGACCCACTAATTATGCAGCACATTATGCAGTCCTGTATACAGCAAATATTTATTAAGCATTTGCTATTACAGGATCAGACATTACATCAGAGAACAAAACAGAAAAATCATTACTCTCATGGGGCTTGTCAGGTCCAACCTCTTGGCAGACTGTTATCCTGATTCTTTGGCTCCTTGCTTGGAAAACTCATAAGTAGGGCTGTTGTGATGGAGTGACCACAGACAGGAAGCAATTATTGCAGAAAAGAAGGGAGCTACACAAAATGAGAGTACGTTTCAGAGAGGAACGGGTCAGTCTCCACAAGTGGAGAAAGACGTTGAGGACTCCCAGGTGGTTTCCTTTCATTGGTCTGGTCTGAGGGAGGGCTTCTGGGAGGCGTGGGATGTTACCAGATGATTGGTATACATGACTGACAGGTGTTCTTATAACAAAGCTGCAGCTCCACAAGTGTGTGCTCAAAACCTCAACTTCGCACTCTTTGTGGTTGTTAGCTGCATTTTTCTGCCGTCCCTTCCCCCAGCTTCTCTACCACTAGGAGCCACCTTCCTGGCCTGTATCTGCCACCTAAAGATTTGGTCCCTGCCTAACAGGGCTTACGTACCTTGATGAAGCCAATAATGGACAATAAATGTAATAATAAGCCAATTAATTGGTATGTTTGAAGGCGATTAGTGCTATGGAGAAAAAAGCAGAAGCTGCTAAAAAGACTTGAAGGAAGGTATAGAGATCAAATTTTATGATTAAATAGAGTAGTCAAGATAGGCCTCGTTGAGAAGGTGAAGAGTCTCAAGACACTTAAACAAGACGAGGGAGTAGATGAAGACAATGCCTGGGAAATGAGGCTCCCTGAGAACAGCTAGCTCACTCTGGTCCAAGAGTAGCATAAGCAAAGGAGAAAGTGAAAGATGAAGAGGAACCGAGGGTGTAGGGCCCTGTAGCCATTAAAGCACTTTCACATTTACTGAGTGAAATGGGGAGCTATTGCAGGGGTCTGAGCAGAGGAGGCACATCAGGTTGTGCTTCAAAGAATTACTGCTGTGTAGGGAATCAACCAGTCACCATGTAGGAGGGCAAGGATCAACCAGTTTAAAAACTATTGCAATTATTCAAGCCAGAAATGGCAGGAGTTCAGATCAGGGTGATAGCAGAAGAGGTGGTAGAAAGTGGTCAGATTTTAGAAATATATCGTGGGTAGAGCCAAGAGAATTTCCTATAAGATTGGATGTGGGGTATGAGGTAGAGGAGTCAGGAATGGCTTGAAGGTTTCTGGCCTGACAAACTGAAAGAATGAAGTTTCTAAGAAACTGGGAGGATGAAAAGAGATAAATATATCTAGAGAGGAAGATGCAAGTTCAGTTTTGGACATGACTTTGGGATGTCTATTGGACATCAAAGTGGGATAGAATTCCATCTAGAGATCAGAGTAGAGGTCTGTACTAAAGACATAAATATGGAGTCACGAGACTATAGATGATACTCAAAGTACTGAAAGTGTACAAAATGATCAAGGGACTGAGTGTCGATAGAAGAAATGGCAAGCATTGAGCCCGGGAGCTCTCTGGTATTACAGCATTGGGAAGAATAAGATCAACCATCAAAGGAGACTGAAATCCAGTAAGCAGTGAAGTAGGAAGTAGATTCGCAAAATAATGGGATGAATGGAATTGGAAACAGTGAATGTAGACAACTCTTTCAAGAAGTGTTTCTCCAAAGTAGAGAAAGAAATGGGGCAGAAGCTCTCAACGGAGTGAGATCAAGAGAATGAATGTTTAAGATGGTAAAAATAATGGCATGTTAGTGTGGTAGAAGGAATAATTCAGTAGAAAATAAAAATTTGATGATGTAGGAAATGAGAAGAATTGCTGGAGCAATGCCCTTGAACAGCTAAAAAGGAATGTGATATATTCCACAAGTGAAGGAATTGACTTTAGACAGGAGCATGAGTTGTTCATCT
>RJWJ010020210.1:0-29339 GCA_004363605.1 Indri indri | reverse complement strand
GGTTGGAAATGAACTTGACCTCTCTAAGCAACAGCAAGAAAGTCTGTGCAGCTGAAGTGGAATTAGCAAGACAAAACGCGATAGGAGATTGCTTAGGAGATGGGGTCAGACGGGGAGTGATCTGGACCGTCATGGAGCCTTTTAGGCCATGTTTTTATTTTCACTATTATGGAAAGACAGTAGAAAGCTTCCAGCTGGTATTGGTGTGCTGTGATTTGTATTTTTTAAAATTCACTCTGGCTATGGGGTATCAAACAGATAGCAGGGGAACAGAGTAGAGGCCTTTTAGGAGGCTGCTGTGCAGATTCAGGGGAGAAAGTATGGAAGTTTGTATTAGTATGGTCATGATGGGCGGATGGACAAGGGGCCGGGTTCTGCATACCTGCTGGAAGAGCCTACAGTGTTTGAGTTTCAGACGTGAGCTACAAGGGAAAGAGAAACGTCAAGGGTAATCCTGAAGTCTGAGTAGTGGTATCGACAGTAGTCCCATTACCAACAAGGGAAAGACTGAAGCAGTTGCAAGTGTGGGAAATGGGAGTCAGAAACCAGTTTTCTTGTTGAATCCATTAAGATTCAGATAATTACTAGATATCGCCATGGGAATACATGAAATATAAAGTATTTATTGGGCAATTAAAATGTGCCATGCCCTCTTCTAACATTTCTTGACTCATTGGATCCTCGAAACAATCGTACAAACTACCTACTGATTTTGTTCACATTTTATAGATTGGTGACCTAAGACACAGACAAGATAAATACCCGAGTAAGTAAGCACAGTCAGTAAGCAGCAGGTCTCTCACAGTGTGACTCCAGAGCTTCTGCTCTTAGATAGTGTACCTTACTGGTGCTATTACTTGTTATTATTTCTCGAACTCCTGACCTCAAGTGATCCTCCCACCTTGGCCTCCCAGAGTGCTAGGATTACAGGCATGAGCTACCGTGCCTGGCCTTAATTACCTTGTATTTCTAAGATATCCAGCATAAAAGCTTTGCATTGTATCCCTGTGAGTTAGAATAAATGGTAAATAAGCAAGATTAAGTGAAGATGAGAAAAAAGCAAATGTTAGAAAACGTTTTATTCCATTTTCACAGACTGCTTCCATTGTTAAAAAGAGTTAGTTTCTTCTATCTCCTCCGTGGAGTTTCTATCTGATTAGCAGTTTTCAGTTTTCTATTCTTTAGAATGAAGATGGACTTTATGACAGATATTTCAGTTTTTAAATGCAAAAGCAAATTTTTAATTTGTGCAATTACAAGGGATCTTTTTGTATTGTCTCATCTTATGGTGTATAAACATTTTTTTCCCTCAACTTTTGCACATTGCCATAACCATAATAGGCATTCGTTAATGTTTTTATATTAATATTTTAAATAAATGAATGAGAATAACCATGGCATTATTGAAGTGATTATTATCTTTCTACATCTCTGTAGCATTTTCTTATTAATGGATTGTCTTGTGTTTCAAATGCTTTCAGATTGGGTTGAATTCAGTCCATATGAAATTGGCATGGCTAAATATGGTACTTTTATGGCTCCTGACTTATTTGGAAGCAAATTTTTTATGGGAACAGTTGTTAAAAAATATGAAGAAAACCCCTTGCATTTCTTAATGGGTAAGTGGTCAAAATCTAATCACTAGCTTGTTTGACTATTTTAAATCCTGGCGCATTTTAAATTATTCTCTGTTTCTACTTTATTTTAGGTGTCTGGGGCAGTGCTTTTTCCATATTGTTCAACAGAGTCTTGGGAGTTTCTGCTTCACAAAATAAAGGTTCCACAATGGAGGAAGAATTAGGTATTGTAAAAATATGTTTACATTGATAAAAATTATGCTACATTGTTAAATTTTGTTAACATATACAGAGACAAAATTAAATCTTCGTAAGGATTGTAATTATTCTAAATTGATCAATAATTTGGTTGAACCCATCTAAATATTTTCTAAAAGTCATGTGTAAATTACTTCTTAAGTGTTATTTTCACCCTGAGGTTATAGAATTAATAAAAAGCATTGATTCCTAAGAATAATTTTTAATAGGATACCTCCATTCCTTTTTGTCTTTATATTTCTAAACATACTATTTTTATTAAGAAGCCCTTTTATTAAATAAGGGTAGTTTTTAAAGATTAGATTTATCAAATTTAGATACAGTATGACAGTTAAGGATAAATTCACACTTGTCACAGTTTATTCACCCTTAAATACTAACTCACTAGAATTCTGTTAGCATCTCATAGCTAAATTATACCAAAAAGAAGGGGGAGAAAAACAAATCAAGTCTAGGAAAGTAAAACTAATGATTTTCATTAAATCTAACCCATTCGTCCATAATAAATTTAAAAATTTCACAAAAAATTGAAAAAGTAGACAAACTCAATCACAGACCAGTGGTTTTGATTCATTATAAGAATAATACACTGGTGGCTCATGCCTGTAATTCCAGCTACGTGGGAGGCTGAGGCGGGAGAATCGCCTGAGCCCGGGAGTTCAAGGCTGCGATGAGCGGCGATCCTGCCACTCCAGCCTGGGCAACACAGTGAGACCCTGTCTCTAAAAAATAATAATGATGATGATAGTAATAATAGTGCCATAGAAATATGTTTTCTGAAATGAATAAATTTGACTTAAAGCAAATAAAACAAAACATGTATTCGGTATCTCCCCAAAGCCTTGCCATCTCTATTTTAATCCACACTCATTTTTGTTATGGCTGTTTTGACTGACAGTGTAAAGAAGCAGTGGAATGCTAAGTCTGAATTTGGGGCCAGATCAGCAGGCACCAGGGAGAAGGGTGCCAGGGACTGTCAGCACAACTGCCTACTGTCTCTTTTCTGTCCGGAAAGTATCGCAGATCTATTCGAGTAACATTAATAACTTTTCCAGTAATCAATTCACTTGAAGAATGAGTGCATGTAAAAAGCCTACTGCAGGATTTTTAAACGAACTGCCCTTGGTTATCCTAGGCAATGACAGTGGATTTAATTAAGCTTTATGTGCAGAAGAGAATACAATTATAGCAATTTGAACACTGTAAATTTGCTTGTGAGTAGTAGTATCACTCCTCCTGCAAGAGTTGATTTTAGTTATTCAGTATTTTAGCTGATATTCATATTTAGTGCAGCAAACTTCTATAGCCCTTGATATTTTCTTTGAGAGTGTCATTTGTATTTTTGAATTGTT
The DNA here is from genome assembly GCA_004363605.1 of Indri indri. NCBI lineage: Eukaryota > Metazoa > Chordata > Mammalia > Primates > Indriidae > Indri > Indri indri. The sequence continues at coordinate 26,152 of RJWJ010020210.1, read as the reverse complement.
CTAAATAAGTCATGGAGAAGTGATCTTATAATTTCATTAGAGCCAAAGATTTTAAAATAAGAATAAAAACAATCGAAAAAGCACTTTGTGTTTGCACTTACTCCTGTCCTGTGATCATCACCCAGTTAATGAGCCGACGAGGTAGGTGGCACTCTTGAGCCTGCTGTGACCTTAAACACAGTGCACATTCTCTTAATGATAACTAGAAGGCAAAGAGTACAGATACACTAAGGTTTATTATTTTTTTCCTCCCAAGGAAGGAAGAGAATAGGACTGAAATAATACATCTGAAGCTGGGTGAGACGGTGGCTTAAGGCCAAGGACCAGGAGGAGGTTTATACTAAATAGTTTTGAGAAGACTCTTTGTTGAGAAGTTCCCTTTGAGGCCAGCCGTCTGGCAGCTTATTTACTTGTTCTATGTGTCAGGCTGAGGTGGAATATTGTGTATTTGTGACCTTCCGGTCAGCAGGAAACATGTTACCTCAGATTAAGTAAGGGTTTCCAGAAATGAAACCAGAGAGGTGACTGAGGGGACCCTGAGGACTCCTGGTGACTTTTTAATCCTTTGGCTGGGTGAAGTCTACCTCTTGAAGGGGTATTCAGAAGTAGTGTTTGGTTTTTTGTTTGTTTTCTTCCTTCTGAGGAGAGACTTTAAGGTAAATTGGACCATAATCAGGTAACTCCAAATGAAAGTATTTGCTTTCTTAAGGCGGTTTGAACGTGAGCAATTCATGCTTTTGAAAAGATGGAGCTGTACATTACGCTATAGAGATGGAAAACATATTAATGTAAGTTCAGAATATTTAGCTATTCATACCATAAAAGCTTCCTTATAAAGAAGACAATATTGTGGTGAATGGTTTTCTTAAATCAGAGTATCAAATGTGAAAAAAAAAAAAAAAAAGAGAGAGAGAAAGAAAATGTTTAAGGAAAGAAAAGAAAATACAGGTAGGACCAGAAACACACTTAATGTATATGACACTTGGAGTGGATCATTTCTTAACGTTACCCTCCTTTATACAACAAAATTCATATCTATAATAGTCCTGAAATGAAATGAATAATGTTAACTTGTGAACATTTTATTTTATTGAATGTCATATGTATAGTTGTGCCAGTAAAAATAAAAAATAAATGTCAGTCTATTGCCTCAAGCATTTACTAATCCTTCCATTACATACTCTTGATCATTTGCATACATGACATTTATGTAGGTAAGATAAACATTTGCAAAGTAATATGGGGAAACCAAATGTCATACCTATATTTCTTTGAGTTTAAAGCCCTCAAAATGATTCTATCTCCAAAATTTGTAATTTTGGAGTTAGCTTTTTAAAATAAAAGAATTTTATTGACTAACAGAAGAGGAAAAAGAACTCACAACAGAAAGTGGTTTTATATAGGTGTCCAAACACAGTTTGATTTCCTTTACAAATAGTGATGATGAGGATGATCTACATATTTCATTGTTTAGGTACATTTTACTTCAAAAAATACAGCTAGTTATTATGCTAGACTTTACTGCTGTCTTTGTTGTAAGGATTTATGGTTGCTATTTTAGTTTTTATAAACACTCTGTTAATATGTTCTGCAGGAAACACAAATTCTTGACACCAAAAGATGAATTTCATCAGACAATTTTCAGTATAATTGAATTCAAAAGATAATTTATATTAGTAGCTTTCATTCATTTTGAGGAAACTATTCTCTAGCTCCCCTATAGATTTTGGTTTTATCCTTTATTTATCTTCATAAACACCACTTAAAAACATTTAATTGAAAAACATATGTATTTTTGCTATAACAAGGAGCTTCCTATAATCAAGTTGTTATTTTTGTCATAATTATGATAAACATATAAAATTATCTCCTTTAAATCATGAATGAATAAATTTAAATTAATTTTTCACTTCCTGGGAAATTTCATTTTCCAATGAGAAATTTGAAAACCATAGTAACTCTAACAAATCTAGATTTACTAAATAGATCTCAATGTACACTAGTAGAGCTTCGCAGACCTCCTTCTGTGGTTTTGCTCAGATTACTTCTTGATAATAAATTTAAATTTGAATTTTTCACACCTAGATGCTTAATTGTTTTTTCTTTTCCACAGAAAATATTACAGCAAAGCATATTGTGAGTAACGATAGCTCAGACAGTGATGATGAGTCACAAGAACCCAAAGGTAAGAGAGCAGGAAACTTCTCTGGCAGAGATCCATGGGGGCAGGTTGTGAACGTTTTGTCCGAGTCTCTCACTCAAGATGCTAATGGTGGTCTCCCCTTACGGCACTGGAGTAATAGGACTGCAGCTTTCTATTGAGAGAGAGGATTAAATGTTGGGTGTGTAATAAAATAGACAGCACATATATATCTCTACCTTCTTTTTTTTAATACATCAAAAATATTATCAGTTGAACAAATGAACAAATCTGAGATGGTAGAAATGCCAAATTCTGTTCAAAGTCTGATTAGGACATCGGGCTTCTTAACATGGATATTGTGATTTGGGAACATTTTTAGATGGTTTTAAAAATTAAAATTTGATTGTTAAGTAACATGTAAAAAATTGTCTCTTCACTCCATTCCTGAGGCTTATCTCGTGGCTAACACCTCACTTTTTGGGAAGGGATCAGGGATGAAGTGGTGGAAAATGATCAAAAACTTGTTGCATCTATTGTTTGGTAGTATAAATGAGTCCTTTTGCATTTGACAAGGCAGTTTTCAGTTTCATGTGGATTACCGTAGTCAGCAATGGATTTGGGGCAGACTGGATTTGCAACAAGCAGGAGGGTCATGTTTGTTGCAAATGTTATGTGGTAACATGGAGAGATTTCACATTTTGACACCGTGTGTTCACATATTCACTGATAAAAATGTCCCCAATGGTCCAAAAAAATTAACAAAAAACAAACGGAAGACTGTAACAACTGGGCAAATCTGTCCTATTGTAGTTTGTGTATGATCTAGATTTTAGAATATATTTCATGCTTTATTGTTAAAACTTAATGAATTTCAACAGGTAAGGTGTAGCTATTGAAAGAGACAGTTTTATCTTTGTTTAATTATCATTAAAATTAAAGTTCTCTTTACGGCTGGGCCCTGTGGCTCATGCCTGTAATCCTAGCAGTCTGGGAGGCCGAGGCGGGAGGATGGCTTGAGCTCAGGAATTCTAGACCAGCCTGAGCAAGAGCGAATCCCCGTCTTTACTAAAAATAGAAAAAAATTAGCCAGGCATGGTGTCACGTGCCTGTAGTCCCAGCTACTTGGAAGGCTGATGCAGGAGGATGGCTTGAGCCCAGGAGTTTGAGGTTGCAGTGAGTGACGATGACACCACCGTACTCTAGCCTGGGTGACAGAGCCAGACTCTGTCTCAAAAAGAAAAAAAAAAAGTCTCTTTGCATAGTTGGGCTATTACTTCCTCTTAAAATGAGTTTATGCAAACTAGATAAAAGGTGCCTTCTCTGGGGAATGCAGCTGTACAGGGCCACAGCGTGGTGGGTACGCAGTGTCTCATGAACTTTAAAAAAGAGAGAAGCCCTTCTCTGGGCAGTTGAAGCTTTTGTCTGGGCACAAGGTGCGGCCAGTGGAGCATAAGCTGGGTTTCAGCCCCGATTTGCCCTCTCTCCTGCAGCCTTCTGCAGCCCATGATTTACCTGAGCAAATACAGCAGCCCTGGTCTTCACGAGGAACCCCAAAAGACTCCTGCCCTGGAAGGAAAATTAGTCATAATTCTGGCTCCTTTATTTTTTAAATTTTAATGTTACGTTTTAGTTGTTCAAGTCCCTTTTATTTTGAATTTCCGTTTAATGGAGGAATCTAGCCAGTACAAAAGAAATAGACATCATATGCCTAGAAGCTCTAGAATTAATTGTGTATTGATTTTAGAGACTGCCAAGTAGATTTAATAATAGTTCGTCAATTTTTAAGTCAATTTCCATCGGTAGGCAGTACATTTGATAACCTCTGCAGTGCTGGCTGGTTCTTAAGGCTGAGGAGTTCAAGACCTTTTCAATATGGCTGCTTTGGGTTTGGTACCCGCCTTTATTAGAGTATGATATTTAGAATGGTTTTGTGTTTTCTTTTTAGTTCTTAATATTTATTTTTTCCTTTTAATAGTTTTTAGAGCAGTTTCTGGGTTCAAGCAACATCGAGTGGAAAATACAGGAGTCCTCTGTCCCCTGCCTGGTCATCCCTCCCTCTCCCAAACCCTGACAAGTCCTAATCTTGCTACTGTCTCCATAGTTTTGCCTTTTCCAGAATGTCATATAGTTGGAATCATACAGTATGTTGCCTCTTCAGATTGGCTTCTTTCACCTAGTAGTATGCATTTAAAGTTCTTCCATGACTTTGCATGGTTTGATAGCTCATTTCTTTTTATCGCTGAATAATATCCCGTTGGCTGGATGTAGCATAGTTTATCCACTCACCTAGGAAGGATATCTTGGTTGCTTTCAAGTTGTGGAAATTGTTAACAAAGTTTACAGGGGTAAACATCTGTGTTCAAGTTTTTGTGTGAACGTAAGTTTTCAATTCATGTGGGTAAATACCATGGAACACAATTTCTGGTTCATATGGCAAGAGGATATTTAGTTTTATAAGAAACTGCCAAACTGTCTTCCAAAGTGGCTGTACCATTTTCATCCCCACCAGCAATGAATGAGAGTTCTTGTGGCTCCACATCCTTGCCAGCATTTGGTGTTGCCTGTGTTTTGGATTTTGGCCACGCTAGTAGATATGTATCATTAGTAGTATCTCATTATTGTTTTAACTTACATTTCCCTGATGACGTATGATGTGGAGCATGTTTCCATTTACATTTTGCCATCTGTATATCTTCTTTGGTGAGGTGTCTGTTCAGGTCTTTGGCCCATTTTTTATTTTATTTTGCCTTGTTTTAGAAATGGGATCTTGCTGTGTTGCCCAGGCTGGATTCCAACTCCTGGGCTCAAACAATCCTCCTTCCTCAGTCTCCTGAGTAGCTGAGATTACAGGCATGCACCACTATGCCTGGCCCTAAGACATTTTTAATTAGGTTTGTTTTCTTATTGTTGAGTTTTAAGAGTTCTTTGTATGCTTTGTATTACAGTCCTTTATCAAATATGTCTTTTGCAAATAATTTCTCTGAGTCTGTAGCTTATCTTTTTATTCTGTTGAGCCTCCTTGACTTTCAGTCATATGATTTTTTGCAAGGTCTTTAGTCATTTTCAACTTTACTTTCTTCAGATATATCCTAGAATTCTTTACCTCCTCTCACATAATTTTTGCAATCATTAATTAGTAAATGCATACAAAAAGGCTTTAAGTTATAAACAGTGATATAAATAGAAATGTCCTGTTAGTATTGTAACTGATAAGCAATAAGTGTCATTTATCTTTTGACTGCTGAGTTTGTCCTGCAAATGATGCCATTTTCAAATGTATCATAAGGAAGGTAAATCTTCTGGTACAGAAGTAGGGAGTTTTAGGAGAAGAAATAGAAAGAGAAAGAGAAGGCGGGGGAGGGGGAGGAGTAGGAAGGGGCGGAGAAGGCACCCCAAATCTGTAGAAATAATTGAGTACCTTAATCATATCCTGTGTAACTGGAGATAAAAATCATTCATTTGAAAGCCTGATTTGTTCTAGTGAAAGGTTTTCACGGTCGTATTTGGCAGTAGAAAACTGTGGGAGGAGAAAACGGTGTATTTGTTTTTAGTGAATATGTAGTCATCTGGATTGGTTACTGAAAGAAAGATCTCTTCCTTTACTCAGCTTGGTTAAGTGAATCTTTGTGAAGATAAAAATCAGTATTTATTATGGTTTTATGTATGTTTACTTTACATTTATTGGAAAGTATGAAGTTTGAATGTAGATTCTCTTTTCTTTCTCTCTCAACACATGCACACAGTCACACACATGTATGCACACACAGGTACGTGTGCATGTATGTTCATATGCAGAGCTTCCAGAAATCAGAACAGAGGGGGTTCGGGGAGGTGAAGTTATACTCTACCATAAAGTGTTCTTTGATTTTGATTATGAATGAATAATATTGATGATGATGATTATGCTGCTGCTACAACTGTTTCTACTACTAGCTGGGATTTATTAAGAATTTAATATGGGCCAGGCACTTTTCTAAGAGCTCTACATGGATGAACATACTCAGTTAATCCTCAGAACAACATCAGGAGGTTTGCTGATCAGGAAACAAAGGGAGAGAAGGGGTAACTAGTAAACAGTGAGAGGGGATTGGAACACAGGCAATCCTATTCTGGAGCCAGTTCTCTAAATTACTAGACAATGCAGCTTCCCAGTAGTAGTGATGTATGCATAGGTTTTAAGGAAACAGTCATTTAAAACTGCTTCTTTTGGATGATTGCTGAATTTTAAAAACATGTTTAGCATTTGTTTAAATTACAGGGTTTTAAATCCCCAAACTTTATAATCAAGGATGAAATGACAGGTCAGATGACCAACAGGTCGTAAGGGTGTCATAGCAAGTGTATGTTGAATCCTTTAGTTATCTTTCCTCAGTTTGCTTAATTCCTGGATGTTTACTAAACGGGATAAAAATTCTTAAGGAAACTTAGGAAATGTAGAAGATAGGATTAGCTACTGTGGATTTTCTCTGTGTGTTTGTGTTTGTGTGTGTGTGTGTGTGTGTGTGTGTGTGTGTGTGTATGTGTGTGCCTGTGCGTGAAGCCAGGGAAAAGGAAGAAAATGACTGAGAAAGGGAAGAAATGAGAAAATGAAAGAAGTTTACCTGGAAATCTAAGACTAAACCCAGCAGCACTATCAAGAATATAACCTTTACACTGACTATAGGTAAAAGGTAAACTAAGAACAATTTAAGAACAAAATGATTTATTGAAATATTTCCTACATTAATTTATACCAATAACATAGATGAAATCAGAAGCCATAGAACTTCACTGTTGAGTTTCACACTGAATTATCCAAAGAAGATCCTTTTGTAAAACATTCATTTTGGGGTCTGTATGATGATCTTTTCTTTCCCTCAGGCACTGAAAATGAAGACGCTGAAGGAGATTATCACAACGATCATCAAGCAAGTTGGGTCCATCGTATGTTAATGGCCTTGGTGAGTGATTCGGCTTTATTCAATACCCGAGAAGGCCGTGCCGGGAAGGTGCACAACTTCATGCTGGGCTTGAACCTCAATTCATCGTATCCGCTGTCTCCTTTGAGAGACTTTAGCACACAGGAATCTTTTGATGAAGATGAACTGGATACAGCTGTAGCAGGTCAGTACAAAAAATATAATCAGTGGAAATTAATTCAGAAGATCTTTATTCCTTCTCTGGGGAGAAGCATTTTAATTACTAACATTAATTCCTTTATACTCAGTTCTAACAACTTGCATTTAATAGGTGAAGGGCTCCAAATTACTGGGGTTTTTTGGGGAAGGGAGAAAAAATGACTTCGGGTGGGAAATGGTCTAGTCGTGTCAGTATAGAAAATTTTCATTGAAATCTTGAGAGAGACTTTAGATCCTCCCTGTGTGGGTCAGGGTTCACTTGCAGAAAGTAGGAAACTCTCTACCTTGTTTAACTAAAAGGGGTTTGAATTAGGGAATTCAGTGCTTACAAAATTGTTGCCAAGGCATGGATGAGCAAGCCCTAGGCTGAGCTTCCAGGAATGACTCCAAAAACACATCAGAATCATCCCCACAAATGCCTCAGCAGCTACGCTTGGCAGTAAAAATACCAGAAACGTAGCCTCTGTCTCATTTCCTTTTTCATATCTCACGTGGTGTGTTTCTCTTTGGCAGAGGCCAGGGCTCAGCAAAACTGGAGCTGCAAGGGAATCTAGCAAACATGGTCCTTAGCCTGATGCCCTAGTGCGGTGCTGGGGCACGTGCGACGTTGGGGTTGGGCTGGAGTTGAGTTAGCCAGGCCGCAGAGTCCACCAGGCAATCGAATTTGTCCCTCCAGTTCTCGGAAAGGTCAGGCCACTTTCTTACGGCCGCCTGGCAAGAAGCTAGTCACTTTCAGGTTTGTCACTTAGCCACATCCTCAAGAATAATTCCCTTTATACTTCAGCTCTATGTCTGCTATAGATTAAAAGTTACGTTTGCCTTGGTGACTAATCAACACATACTAATCTTTTTTGTGATGGGCGTGCCATCTTAAGTGTTTATACTTCATCACCCTATCATCTTTCCTTTAACTGTCCAAACGTCATTCTTCAGGCATGTTTGTCCAAGGACGTGGACCGGATGCTGTACAAACTGAAATGGGATATTTAAAAAAAAAAACAACTTTCTACTGTTCTTTAAGCATCATGCCTATAAAATATTTTTGAAAATTAGGATATAGCTTTAGATTTTGTTGTTTTTTGGTAGTATTGTTTCTGTCTGTTGCTTGACAGAATTATAGGGGAATTATAGAAGCAAAAGTGACTCCTGTTACCTAATAAAAAATGAGTGCAAATTCATATTTTGAATGAATTATATTTATGGTATCAAACCGTAAGATATGAGATATGTCTGATTACATACCTGTAATCCAAACCCTTTTATATTAACTATAATAAAAGTCTATTTGTGATAAAGTCAATGCCTCTTTTAAAATCCATCCAAAATACAAATACTCTTAACCACACATCAGTGACATTATTTTTCTTGTTTTGTGGCACATGATTATGCTTATTGCCATTGTAATACCAATAAAATATGTCTCCTCTAGAAACTCATGCTTTGTAGATGAATGACGATGAGCTTAAAAAATAACTTCTACAACATTGAGATGTATAAAGAATATTCAGTTATTTTACTCTACAGGAAAGGAAGACCAAAGAAGATAATTCTGTCATCTTTGTCTAACATTTCTCAACAGAGCTGGGATTGGGACACGGGTCTCTAGACATTCCTTCTAAGCCTTTCCCTTTCCCATAGCCTTTGGTTTTATTAGTCATTATCTTTCTGATGTAAAAATGGAAGTTTTGTTTGTGTATACTTTATTCCATCTGTTTTACGTTATCACTTTGATTGCATCACCCAGCAGAGCTGCTTATGTAGTTTGCACGGCACGTGTTCTACATTCCACATTTTAACAACTTCCTGATAGTTTTGCAATATTTTATGTAGACTTGGTGGTGTTAGGGTTGCCAGATAAAATTCAAAATGCCCAGTTAGATCTGAATTTCAGATAATATGTATATATGTATATAAATAATATATATAATCCTTACAATATTTGAGGCACAAACTAAATTATTATTTGTTGATTATATGAAATTCAAATTAAACTGGGCATCCTGTATTTTTATTAGCTAAATCTGGCAACTTTAGGAATCATGTCTCTTCATCTTTCTTATTTTCTTTCAAATTATTCTTCATTTTTCATCTTCCTTCTTTCTTTTGTTCATCCTTGCATTCACACTGTATTTACAGAATATTTATAATGTGCTTAGTCTTTGGGATCCAGTAGTCAATAAGACAGATGTAATCCTTGGCCTCATAAAGATCAAAATCATTTCATGGGCCGTCCTCGAAGTTTTGATTAATAGAAGGATTTATGTACTTTAGGTAACAATGATAGAAAAGTAGAGTAAAACTAAAAACCAGCAACCCGGATCCTAATGGAACTATAAGTCAGCAGGGATAAAACCTTAATCGAGGATACAATTGCAAATTAAGAACGTGGGTTAAATGTGTGTGTTAGGGTTTGGGGAATAACAGTTGTATATCACCTTGTCTGATTGCTTTCTTTTGTTTCATGCTCTTTGAAAGAAGAATTATAGATAGTTTTCATAAAATAATAGGAAGAAATATAAAATATCAATCATCCCAAAATATGATATTATATAGACTAAATATTTCTTTTGTTGAGAGATTTTAAAGTGTTCTAACCTAAAATAATTTTTATTTTTTATTATCGTGGGTACATAATAGTCGTGTATATTTATAGGTACATGTAGTGTTTTGATACATGCAGACAATGTGAATTAATCAAATCAGGGTAATTGGGGCATCCAACACCTCAGGCGTTTATGATTTCTTTATATTAGGGACATTCCAATTCTACTCTTTCAGTTACTAAAATAGTTTTAAATGAATCATCTTTGGAAAGAACTTTCCATTTCATTTCTCAGAGTGTATCTCATTAAAATTACATTTTACTCATTTTATATTTATTCAATTAAAAATGTATTTAGGGTACTGATTTCAGTGAAAACAATTCAGCTAGTTCAGTGACAAACTAATTAAACTTTATTGTTTACAGACCAATATTGCTAAAAATGATTGCTTTTTAGACTGAGTTTACTGGATTGATTAGGGCTTTTTCAGTCAAAGCTTTTACTAAGTGAGACCCTATTTATCTCCCTCTAGTTGTTTCCAAGTTTTAGAATAGCATTATGTCTGGATTGAAAGCAAAAGTTGTTTTTTGTTTGTTTGTTTCAGAATATTATGGGGGTACAAACATTTTGGTTACATGTTATGATTTTGCCTCACTCAAACCATGATTTGGGGTGTGCTCTTCCCCCCCTACAATGCTTACCAAGTCCATTAGTTGTGAGTTTACCCCCCGCCCCCCAACGTCCAATCCCTGGAGAATATTACTACCATGTGAGCACCATAGTGTTGATCAGTTAGTGCCAATTTGATGGCGAGTACATGTGGAGCCTATTCTTCCATTATTGTGATACTTCACTTCGGAGGATGGGCTCCAGGAAAGTATAAGATGTGTTAGATCACCATCATTTCTTGTAATTGAGTAGTATTCCCTTGTATGCACATACCAAATTTTATTAATGCACTCATGGATTGATGGGCACTTGGGTTGATTCCACATCCTTTCAGCAGTGAATTGTGCTTCCATAAACATTCGGGTGCAGATGTCTTTATTATAGAATGTCTTTTGTTCTTTTGGGTAGATGCCTAATAGTGCTGTATCACAAACTTTGATCCTTTTGGTTCATAAGGTCTTCATTAAAATTCCTCTTATATGACTAAATGCCACAATTTAATGAAAACATTAATTTTAGGTTATTTCTCATTTAATTTTGTGCCCCCATACAAAAAAATAGAGATTTTTATCTAATTTAGCTATTATGTTGGAAGAATCTTATATCTTAGTTGACCGTATGTTGATTTTGTTTATACAAATTAAAATTTGAGTATCTTAGAATTAAGACAATCCCTCAAAACGGGAAAAAGTGTACTATTTTTTTTTACTTCACTTTTGAGACTATCTTTTGAAAACAAGAGAAATTATAAGATGGTGAAAATCCCTTTGTTAGTTTACTGCAAAATAATTGCATACCTGTAGAAACAAATTTTGGAGAAGCTTTTCATTAGTTACGTGACTTCTTTCCTGTTTACTTTTGTGATTATGCTATTTACTGTGACATACACCACCTGGAATAAGAAATCAAGACATGAGTTAATTTAGGCTAGAATTCAAAACACAGAAATCCAAATATTTGTACATTGTAAATTGAATCTGTGTGATACATTAATAAAATGACCATTACAAATATCCACAGCTGAACTGCTTTGAGGAAATGTTACATAATTGTAAAACAGACTTATGTTTCTATACCTATCAGAAACCTGATTAACTCATTCACAGGTTTGGAAACCTTGTATGCTTTAAATTATGGGAGGATATTCTTCCATATGGCTTTTATCCCATACTCTATGACATTTTAGTGGATGTCACATGATAAATCCAGTTCAAGTTCAAATAAATTTGGAAAAATTGGCAACTCTATCTCCCTCTTCAAAGGCAATGGGATACCCTAATGAGTTTAAGTCCTACTTAAAGGTGCCTTGAATATAGTACTTTAAAAGTAGACTAGCTTATGTTTGAATCTTAGCTGCACTGTTTTTTAGCAGGACAATCTTGAGCAGTTACTTAGCATAAGCCTCCATTTGCTTATAAAATAAAAATATTAGTAGTACCTATTTTATACAGTTATTGTGAGGATTAAATAGCATCGTCATACCAAAGTGATGGTACCGAAAACCATAGTAAGGGGAGTAGGTTATACACCATATAATTGGCTATTACTTTAAGCTGTTGAATCTTGTCTTTCTCAAGATATGCTCCTATTTAATCATTATTTAATTCTTATTTTGTGTATGACACATCTGTTTGTATCTTGCAGAACTACGCTCTTTGCAACACAATTAAGAAATACTGCTTTTTACTACATGGATAAACTTAATGGAAATTTGGCTAAGCAAAATAAGCCCGGTATAAAGTGACAAATACCACATGATCTCACATATTTGTGGAATCTAAAAAAGTCAGAAACAGAGTGTAGAATGGTGGTTACCAGAGGTTGGCATGGGGGAGAGGGGGCGGAGAATGTGAACAGGAAAGGGATTCAAAGGTCAAATTTCCCTTGGTCAAGGGATACAAAGTTTTATTTAGACAGAAGGAAAAAGTTCTGGTGAACTTGCCCAGCATGGTGACTGTAGTTAATAATTCATTGCATATTGCAAGATGGCTAAAAGAGAAATGTACTCAGAGCATAAGCTCTGTCAGAGCAGAGTTTATATCAATCTCGTTCAGCACCTAGAATTGTACCTGAGAGGTAGGTAGACAATACATGTTTGCTGAGTGTGTTGGCTGGACTGTTTTCCTGGACTCCCACTGTAGTGGATGCACCCTCAACTGGAGAGAGGCAGCGTGGGATCCATTCAGATGCTGCCACTCCCAGTTATGCCACTTTAGAGATGGATTTTAATTTGTTTCACTCTCCATTTGTAGATGTCCTTTACCTCACCTGTCTGTTATGAGAATTAAGCAAGAGGATGCGTGAGAAAATGTTTATAAACCAGTAAACACTATATAATGTAAGATGATACTATTAAAGTGGTCATAGCTTAGAGTTCATACCAGGACCTGAGCTCAGTACTTCCCATGCATTGTCCAACTTAATCCCTACAGCATCTTATTTGATAATTACTTTTATCCTGATGTTACAGATGAAGAAACAAGACTTGAAGAAAATAATTCACTTGAAATTGCTAAAGTTGGTCTCATGCCGAGCTCTATTTGTCTTCAGAGCCTGAGGGCCTAACTATATGAAATTCTGTCTCTCCAATTTTAAACAAGCCTTTTTATATCATAAATAATGTCAAATGATCATTTGATTCATTCTTGGCTTTCTTTCGTTTAAGATCCTGATGAATTTGAGCAAATATATGAGCCTCTGGATGTCAAAAGTAAAAAGATTCACGTAGTGGACAGTGGGCTCACATTTAACCTGCCATATCCCTTGATACTGAGACCTCAGAGAGGGGTCGATCTGATCATCTCCTTTGACTTCTCTGCAAGGCCAAGTGACTCCAGTCCTCCGTTCAAGGTAAAGAGACTTCGTATAGCGTTCTGTTCTCTCCCACATTCTCTTGCATGCCTTATAGATCTCTTAGTCCTTTTGACCCCAGTTTCTTATCCCTTTAGCCTGTTTTGTGCATTTTTGTTAGTAATACTTCTAAAATGCAGATGTGATTCAATCACTCGTCTGCTTGAGGAAACATTTAAATGATTCCAGTGAGCTCAATAAAGTTCAGAGTCCTGAACAGGACGAGAACAATACAACAGGTCTAAAGTTTAGAAAGGAAATTAGGCTGAGATTTGGGAGTTAGCAGGTAAAAGATACCTAAAACCATGCGTGGAGAGTTTTAGGAAGAAAGAAGTGGACTCAAAATAGTACTTTGAAGAACAATATCTAGGGGAAAGGAAGAGAACAAAGGAAGTAAGCAATGTTACAAAAACCAATTAAAAATATGTATAATAACAACAAGAAGTCTTTGATGAACTGGACAAGAGCAATTTCAGTAGGGTTAGTGTAAGGGTAGAAATTGGAATGCAGTGGTTTCAGGGATGAGTGGACATTTTTAAAAAATGGAGACAAATCTGTAGACTGTTTTGGGAAGAAGGAGTTGGATTATACTTATAAGAGTGTATGGGGAATAGGAAAACTGTGTGCGTGTGGTGGGGGGTAGATTGTTAATAAAGGAGACGAGCATGTTTGAAAACTGACGGCTAGGAGTCATTTATGAAGAAGATATTATTGGAGAGTAGAGAAATGAGACTTACGATAAAGTCTGCGAAGGTTTTAGGGGTAGGGGGCGATCAAAGACACACGTGGAGAGTAGTATGGAAATGTCCATATTGGGGCAAGAGAGAAGGGGGAATAATGGCTCTGGATGGACACTTGTTGTTAGGCATGGAGAAAGGAAGTTAGGATGGACCTCATCTGATGACTTCTAACTTTTATAGGAATTAGGATCAGTGTCATCTTGTGAGAATGAGAATATGGAAGTAGTGGAGTCAAGAGTGTGGAGTGAATAAAAGTCTGCCTCTGTGAAGAAATGAGAAAAAGTCCTGAATAGGGCAATAAAGAAAGTTTGCTGGGCAGCACTGTGGCGTCACTCAAGCGAAACCATAAATGCTTTTTGTTTCCTCTGTCTGGAATATCCCAAATTTTCTTTAGACACATCACAGATGTTATCTTTCTTGACTTCCACACATATAGTTACAGTACTTAGGACTTAGTAAGTTCTTCTAATGATACAGCAATTATCATGGTGTATCGTATGTGTTTGCCTACATATGTATTGCTTCCACTGTGTGCGAATGCCTTAGGACTATAATACTATTTTTGTTCATGTGTTTGTTTTATGTTAATCATTTGGTCCTGATTGCCTTGTGAGTGCTGGCCAAAATGTGAGTATGTAGGACGCTTTTTGTAGGTGAATGAATGAAATGCTCTAAGAGAGAGGGAGTTATTATTTCCATTTCATAGATTAGGAAATGGGATTCATAGAGATTAATTGAAACAGTCCATCATCTCCTACATCAGGATGAATCAGTTATAACCCATGTCCTCTGACAGCACATCTGGTTTCTTCTCTATCACATGATGATTAAATTGCTGTCAAGATTAACAGCAGTTATAATAATTATCCTTAAATATATAGAAAACCTCATATTTTCAAAATTCTTTCATATTTTATCTTTTTTGAGTGAGGTAGTGGTATTTAGATGAGTCAGCAAGGATTGGTGAGATAAGGCCTCATCACAAATTAAACAAGATGCGTGACACCAGCACAGGTAGGACCCAGCTGGGGAAGTGCTGGCTGAGAAGGGGTCAGGCTTGGATCAGATTCCAAGGCTGCAAAATGAGGAGCTAATACCCTTTACCAGCTGCCTCCTTCGTGCACCTTTTCATGTGCTTTCCTCTGTTTGCTGTGCTTTGTGCAGCAGTTAATGGGAAAACGTAGTTCCTGATCTCTATAACATTTTGACTTTGGGGGGAAAAAGGCTTTTATACATCAGATCTACTTGGAAGGAAACTGTGAAACTTATTTTTAAGTGATTATTTGGGTTTACATAAGAACGGGTTTTCTAGCAGATGAGTATACAAATAGATTGGTATATCCTGGTGTTGATGAACAGGGGAATACATGAAATAGGATGAAAACAGCACAGAGATGGCAATGAGCACATCTGAGAGACTGGAGTGATCCGATTAGACTGACAGATATTAAGCTTCGTTAGGAGGGCTTCAGGGGAGAATTTAAGAGTGAATGATAGGGAATAGAGAACCAGTGGATGATTTCCAGCAGACAAATGACTTCATGAAATTGGAATTTTAGGATGATTAATCTGACAGTGGAAAGTAGAATGAGTTGGAGAACGGAAGGCAAAGGATTGGAATTAGCCAACCATAGGAGTGGAATTAGCCAACCATAGGATAATGAAGTACGCACCAGGGTGGGTGATTGTGAACACCAAGAGCAGAATTTGATGACCCATGAGGAACAGTGGGGAGGTGGGTTTCAATGGATGACTCTAAGATGATAGCTTGTAGTCTGATTCTGGTGGTGGAAGGTACTGTATTATTCATTTTACCAATGGGAGAGTAAAATGTCCAAGCCATCATTTTATATATGAATCAGAGCTCCACTGCCTTAATGAATTGATGTTGAGAGGAGGTTTTAGAATATCACTTTGCACCTCTAAAAAAGAACCATTATACTTTGCAGTACTCTTAAAATGTTGACTTATTATTTGTGATGAAGAAGAATGCATACTTGTAAAATACATGGAAATTTGGAATGTACATCAAGTGCTTCTAAACAAAAGCTAGTATTTTGGTATTTTTTTCTAGTCTGTCTTTGTAGCGTGAGTGTGTGAGTGTGTGTGTGTGTGTGTGTGTGTGTGTGTGTGTACGTGACCACCAGGGTCATATAGCTTTGCATTCTGCTCCTTTCTACTTACAACTATATCATAACTATTTTCCTATGCCATTAAATATTTTAAACATAATTATAAAGATACATAATAAAATAAATATAAAAGATATATATATAAGATGAATATAAAAGATGTATAATATCTCTCTATGTGAATATGGAAGAATTTAACAATGTTCTATTTTCAGCTTTTAGATTATTACTACCTTGCCACATTTTTCTATAATCATTATCCTTGTATATGAATCTTTAATTGCATTTTTATTATGTCCTTAGATTGGTGTCTAGACATGTATCACTTTATGACTTTTAGTAAATATTTCCAGATTGCTTTCTGGAAAAGCTGCACCAATTTACATTACTATATCTGATTGTATACATGAGTCCCTGTTTTATATTCCTTTGCTGGCAGGAAAAAATATTAAAAACAAAGTAAAAAAAATTTACAGTATGATAGAAAAAGCTCCACATGTTTTGCTTCAGTTTTCTTTCTTTGCTTGTGAGATTAAATGATTTGTCATGCTTATTGTATATTCATGACTTTAAGCCACTTTTAATTAGATTATTACTGTTGCTGTTATTGATTAATAAACATCCTTTTTATGTCTTAGTATACGAAAATTTGTCTTATTTTTACAAATATGGTCTAATGTGTCATTTGCATTGAGACTTTTATTCCTGGCAATTTTATTGTTTCAAATATTTATGTAGTGACTTTTTCCATTGATTTCATTCTTGAAATTCATATTAATCAAGATCATTTAAATATAAATTAATGTTTTTCTTTTTACGATATCCTTTTAAAAATATTTTAACTCATGAATCTATCTGAATATATTGAATATGTAATGACAACCTTTAATAAGCTTTTTTTCAGCATTATTTTGTTATTCTTTTTTATCATATACTGTATTACTATTATAGGGCAAAAGGATCCTTTTTATCTGTTGTGTTCTGTTAGCCCATCTGACAATCTGATAACTCTTATCTCAGTACCATACTGCATTTTAATAACTGTAGCTTTCTTATGTTTACTATCTTAAAGGGCATGTTTCCAATAACTCCTTTTTAAATATATTTATAGCCATTCCTACCTGTGCATTCTCATAGATGTGCTTTAAAATTATTTTTTCAACTCCTCTCTTCTGATTCCTTTCTCCAAATGTATACAAGTTCTTTCATCGTTTAATGAGTATAACATGAAACCTATCATTCTGAAAGTGTAGAATTATATTTTGAGAGATTTAATATAAGAGATGTTACAACATATTACATATAATATATTTATTCTCCAAAAATGAACTTCAGCAAGTTCAACAAAGTAAACAAAATAAACTTTTCAGCCTTACTTGGAATATTGAAAATACTTTTTAAGCCTATGAGTGTTGTTATAAAAGTATGTATTCCCAAATGGGTCTAAAGGATTACCCGATTATAATTTTTAAATTGATAAAGATGTTATTCTATTAATGCTAAAATAGTATACTTATTTTAGATACAGTATAGTAAGGTGTGAAAATTGACGAGGAGTCTGTGTGAAGTTCTTTTGATGGTAGGGGAGAATCTTTAATGCCAATTCTAATAGATACATGCAATATGATTTTATTAAGGTGATTAAATAGTGAATCATCTATTTCTGACATTGAAATATGGACACCATTTTTCATAAAAGAGTATAGCATAAATGCAGGACAAAAATTAGAACCATTGACTTTATTTATATTTACTGCTAATTTTAGCATTTTATAAGTATAGTTAAATCTCAGATTTTGACAGGAAGATATAGAAAGATGGGTAACACGGCTTTTGATAAAGGCAACCACAGTTTATGCTGTATCTACGTTGTAACTGGCCTTGAAAGTTAATGATGTCAATGTAAGTCACATTGTTTTTTTAGATTAGTTAGTGCGTACCCTAATAATAATCTGATATAGTCTCATGATTCTAAATATTATTCCTATTAATTTTTCTAAGAAAAGCAGCTCTATGTTTTATTTTGTCAAGTTTCCTTTTTGTTAACCGTTTAATGTTTTAGATAGATACCATATAAATTGACTTTACTGTTAGGGTCCATCCGAGGACAATTAATAAGATTTGTCTTTAGTATTGGTCCTGAAAATAAGCCAGGGTCTTTACTCTTAAGTATGCAAAATAAACAGACTGCAAATTTAGGGTAGAAAAGGGGGAGTTTGGGTTTTATTGGAGAGCAAGAAAGCAAGGAATATAGAATTCGGGGTTTGCTACTACAGATTTTTTCCCCTTTAATTTACCAAATTTTATGGAGAGTAATAAATTTAAGTTATTGTACCATTAATTATATTATGCTATATTATGTTACCATATATTGGACATAAATGTGGTTCAGTTTTCAATGCTCTTTTATGTGCTTCATGATCAGAAGCTAGAACGCTGGGTTTATTTTCTTAAAAATTAAAGGAAGTAAAAAAACAGAAAAGAGAAGGAGGCAATGAGGGAAGGAGAGAAGGAAGAAAGAAGGACAATTTGAAATGAGGCAGTCTTCAGAAATGACAGGAATAATGTATCTAAATTAAGTTTATCTTACTATGTTGCAGTCAGGGTCAAAATTCTACTTAAACTTATAATAAAGGAAAAAGAACCTGTATTCTTCCACAATGACCAGACTTATTTGTTGACATTAGGGCATGACCCTTTTTAGAATCTCTGCTTGTGATTTATTTATAGTTGCTAGGTTGGCCCACATCATGGCCAAATTAGTCCAAGCCTTAGCTTTGTGAGCCCCAATCCACAATGGCTAATGAAGGAAACTGCATAGAATTAAATATAGTACTTCCAAGTTTACCTCTTGTATTAGTTATCTTGAGCTGCTATAAACAAATCAACCCAAACGTGATGGCCTACAACAACGGAAACATATTCTCTCACAATTCTGGAGACCAAAAGTCGAAATCAGCAGGGCTGTGCTCTCTCCAAAGGCTCCACTGTAGAATCCTTCCTTGCCTTTTCCAGCTCTGGTGATTCTAGGCATTCCTCGGCTTGTGGTTGCATCTCTCCAATTTCTGTCTCCATTTTTGCATGGACCTTCTCTTTTGCAAGTGTATCTTCTCTTCTATCTCTTATAAGAATAATTGTCATTAAATTCAGGGCCCATCACATAATCCGGGATGATCTCACCTCAGGATCATTAACTAAATTATATTTGCAAAGATTATTTTCCCAAATAAAAGCATAGTCACAGGGCCACAGGATAAGGCATGGACTTATCTTTTAGGGGGTCACTAATCAATCTACTATATCCATGTTGGCCACTGAGGATCAGATGTCTTGTGATGAGTAGATATACCCAACGTTAATTTCTCTTTACATATTTTTGTGAGTTTATAGTAACCTTTTTTGTGAAGAACTTACAAGAACTACGAGAACTACAAAGTCCTATATAAACTCTATATAATATTAGATATGGAAAATTACCTTCATGCCTATTGTATTATAAAGTTCTTGGAACCTAAAACCAGAATGTCTTTTATTGAAAGAGTGATCATAACCATAAAATAGTGAATTCTCAATTGTCGTTTCTATTTGATGTATCTTATGTTAGTCGCTTCAGTATTTTTTTAAGATTCTGGTGTTTCTTTGTGTGCTTATATGCTATCCTTCTTCCCAATCTTAAAAATAAGTTTTAAATAATGAGAAACATTATAGAATAGAAAACACATATTCTTGGTTTACACAGAGACAAAAAAATCCAACTTCCTATGATGAAAAGCCTTATTTTACATATATGCATTTCTGTAGATAAATATGTTTTTCATATATTTAAAAGTACATCTTTACATATAAATAAACAAAATGGTGTATATATATGCTATTCATACTATGTTTTGAATATATTTCTGTAATCTAGAAATGATATTTAGTTATGGTATTTATTTCTATGTTATTTGTTTTTCCTATCCTTCAAGACATTTTCATCAGGTTTTAGTACTCACAAATAAGCACACACATTTTACAAAGTATCACTTGGTAAAAGAATACTTTGAGGGAGACTGCCAAATTTTTATCTTCCCAGAAAATCATTTTAGTTAGTACATTGTAAGTTTACCATTAACTAGTCTATGGGAATGTGAAGTATCTGAGGCGTCAAACAGCCACCAAAATGGGCAGTGATAGATAGAACACAGTTCTGGCATATTGCTATAATTTAGCAGTAGTTTTTTTTGTTCACTGCTTTCTTTTAGAATCCTTTTAAAAAACTGGTGCATTTTACTCAGAGTCTGTGTCAGTGTTTCTCAAGTCTTTACAGAGTGAAATGAGACATCAGAGAGGAAATGGATTTTCCATCTTGTAATCACTGTCTCTATCATCATCAGTTTTTAATCTTTTCCACATCAGGATCCTGCAAGGAAAGGGAAAGTCTCCGTCTCTTCCTGATTCCAGCGTGAAGTGAGCTGTCTAAAAATAATCTTGCTTTTACATCACGTAGTTCCCTTCCCTCCTTCTCCCCACAGCCACACATCGCTGGTCATACCTTTGAGTCATGTTTGTAAACACTAGAAAGCCCTTTCTTTGCCTCTCCTCACGCAATTGCTCCACAATGTGAACTTTTGGTTTTATTTTGCTGTTGAATAATCATGAATGAATACTTTTGAACAGCGCTAGACAAGAAATAACAAGCTGATTAATTCAACTGAATAGGGGGTGGGGAAAAGAGGGTTTTCTCGAATTTCAAACAAATTATTCATACCTATATGGAATTTTCAGTGAAACATAATTATATTTAGCTTCATAGTTTATGAAGCACATGCTTTTCTGTACATTAAATCCTTTGTTTTCTGAGATTTTTATTTCTTCGTAAATAGTACTGAGAAAGAGTTGATCAACTTAAAATTCATGACATGCCAGAAGCATCAAGACTTGTGAGTGTTCAGTGAAAAGTGTATTTTTCTCTGAACTTAAGGTCCTATGTTAAAGTACTTGTTTTTTCAGAATCTAAATTACTGAAGTTTTTATACATTATCTCATTCTTCTCAGCAATCCTATGAGAAAGGTAATAATAGCATTGGCTTCATTCTACAGTGCTAGAAAATAAGTTGCTGAGAAATAAGAAACCGATGAAATAGAAATGAGAACAACCTAGTCCCTGTTTGTTTGTTGTTATTCATTGTCCCTACTGTGCCAGTAGGAGAGAGTCACTGCATACAGCTGCCCTCCAAAATAATATGTTCCCTGTTGAGCTGTGGTGGTGAAGTGATTTGCTTCAAGTCACCCAGTCAGCAAGCTGAGGTGTGTGTTTGAGCTGGGCCTTTCAGACTGCACAGCCCAGGTGCATAACCACCCAGCACCTTCCCCCCTCTATCGGACTGGACTGTACTATCCGTTTATCTCTCCCATTGCTTTATAAACTCCCCACCTTCAGGGACAGCCTCTCTCTATGCCTGGAACAGAGCAGGTGCTCAATAATTGTTGCATTAATAAATACTCTGGGGAAATGGCCCAGGGTATACCGCACAATCTCAGCCTGTACTTTTTTTCCTGGCGTTTATCACAGTTTTAAACAGAAAGGATTACTCGATTACCATCTCTTACCCACCATGCTACAAATCCCATAACAAGATCCATGAATGTTTTGCTCTCTGTTATATCTCCGATTCCTATCATGGGACCTAGATTGACCACTAATGATTATTGTTGAATGGATCAATTGATGGCAAGGATTGTCTAAAGTAACTTAAGATTCTAATGACAGTGGCCCCCAAACCTTCTCTCTTTAGGAATTTCCCTAATACTGTTCCTATTTCTTTTCTTTAGTTCCCCACCCCCACCCCCCGCTTTTTCTTTCCCTCTCTTTTGCTCCCTTTATTGGTATTTATTTATCAAACATGTGTAGAGCTCTTACTATATAATAATCACTGTTTTAAACAGTATAAAATATTTATTTAATTCTAACAGCAGTCTGTGAGAGAGGGATTATTCATGTCTTCCATATTTTATCTTTGAGGATATTGAGTGCAGAGACGTTGAGTTAAGAAACATGCCCAAGGCCACAGAGCTTGCATTTGGACTTGGGCGTCTGGCCCCAGAGCCTGTGCTTTTACCACTGTGATACTCTGCTCCTTATTTATCCCGCTTTCTCTGAAGCTGCATCTAAATGGAAATAAGGTCTATTCACTACACCTTTTCCTTTTGATTTATGTTCTCCAGTTTTACATTTAATTTTGGGGGATTACCCACTGAGTTACTCAGGTTTGATGCAGAGACAACCAACCTCAGATCTCAATAGTGAACAATGAACACGCATTTCTTGGTCATGTTACGTGTCAACAGCTGCAAATCGGCTGCCGTGGCTCCGTGCCATGCGTCTCCTCATTCTGGTGGGGACGTATGATCCTTTTACCAGGAAGGGAGCCAATATGTGGAAACAATCATGTGATCTGCCATGGCCATTAACAGAGCTCTTGGTACCTCTCTATGATCTAATCTTGACCTTCACACATGTAATAGCAGCACGCTGAGGCTGGAAGCTCAACTTTTTTTTTCATTATCAGAAGCCAACAAAAGCTGATTCAGAGTAACTCCAATATTTTCACATACATAAAGTGAATGAATTTTTAATAGGTATTTTTAACACTTTTGTGGAGATGATACAGGTAAAAATCCAGTAACAGAATTGTCCTCATTCTGTGTCATCAGATTCTTTTTTTTTTTTAATCCCGAGGGTTAAAAAACATTCACATGGTTATAAATATTCTGGACCCATAATGTTTTTTTCTTTAGTTGTTTCTTCAGCATAATTTCATTCAGTTTAATTTACCAGTTATTTTCCAAATGCCTGCTGTGGAGCTGGCCCTGTGTCAAAAGTTCATGTAACAGCAGTGGATTTGTTTGGAGAGTACTTTTATATATTTTTTGAGATTGGTGGGCTTCTTGGCAACAGGGTCTTTATTCATTCTAGCAAGGAGCATACTGCTGGCGCATAGAAGGCACCTAATGAATATTGAATAGTGGTCAGATCAGCTGAACAAATGCATCTTTCCCTCGCAGGAACTTCTACTTGCAGAAAAGTGGGCTAAAATGAACAAGCTCCCCTTTCCAAAGATCGATCCTAACGTGTTTGATCGGGAAGGACTGAAGGAGTGCTATGTCTTTAAACCCAAGAATCCTGATGTGGAGAAAGATTGCCCAACCATCATCCACTTTGTTCTGGCCAACATCAACTTCAGAAAGTACAAGGCTCCAGGTATGTTGGGATATATTCATATTCCATAAAATAGAAATTTAGTAGGGAAGCCAAATTGGTAGTGAGCTATTTTACTCTGGCACTGCTGTACCAGCTGTTGCAATATCAAATGCCTCCCCACCTTGATAACTAGCTACTCTGCTGAGCCCCTCAGTACTTCTGCTTTTTCTTTCCACTGAGTGGCTCACAGTCCAGAAAGTGAAGAATTAACAACTAGCTTAGCAAAAAATCTCAGGGACCTTACTCTAAGACCTTGAATTATGTTTGTTATGATTGATTTTGAATCAAATATTTTGAGTATCACTTGTGTAAGAGCTTTTGTTTCAGAAAATTCATGCAAAAAGTTCTGATTCTGGGAATTTTAGCCGACCACAAGATTAACATAATCTAACAGTACAACATGGCTAGCACTTTCATGTTGCCATGTTGTATTTCATAGAAAATGAGAAGCAAGTTGGAGGCATAGTTGTTCCATTTTACTACATCCAAGAGTCTGTTGACTCTTCTGTGTCCTGGAAAATATCGGTTAAGAAAAGGATATCTAGAGATGGACACACAGGATGCTTAAGGCTCTAAAAACCATGTGATTTTAGGACCAGAAAATGTAGTTTTCCATTATGTGAATGGAAAGACACAAAAAATAGAGAAGACGGGTGATGGGAATATGGAGAGGAAAATAGTCTTTTTCTAAGTTTCTCAGGAAGAAGGAGAAAGGATCAATAGGCGTGGAGGTTATTGTGAGGCATACTTCAGCGCAGAAGAAAGAAGAACTGGCTGGCATCTTTAGTTATCCAACAGTGGAGCACTTAAAACATAGAGAATTTTCCGTCACTGTTAATTCTCAAAGAGACACTCAATGAGCAGTTGGCACATACAGGGGATTTCTGTGGCATGAAGACAATTACAAAATGTTTTGGGTTTGGGTTGCCCCAGAAGCAGATTCTGAGAAAAGCACTCAAGTACAAATAGTTTATTTGGGTGAACTAGAGAACAATCCGGTTTATTAGTAAGGAAGTGGGGAAGTGGTAAAGGGAAGGAAGGCAGACAACAAAGCATGTGTTAATCAGTTGGCCACCATGATGGAAACAAGGGGAACTTGACCCTGCTGGGAAAGTCTAGGAAATGGAATAGAATCTATGCCCTAGGATCATCCTTCCCACACACAACTCAAAGGCAGGAGACCTCGGATATTTATATCCTAACTCCTCACAGTCTTTGGTTGACCTCTGCCCGGGGCAAAGTGTTATTTACCAGAATTTCCAGCCTGGTGCTAGTGGGCAAAGCAGCCTTCTACAATTGCGAGGTAGGGGAGAAAGCCTTCAGGCACAGAGAGGCAGACAGGGGCAGATGGAAGTCATCCAGTCAGAACACACCGAAATGACAAAGTCCGGGGATACTTCAGGTTACATGGCTCTGCGGGGTCTCCCAATGCCGTCTTTGTGTCAGTTTGTTTAATTCCCTGAGTTTTAGAGATATTTTGTAGTTTTCAAAATAACGCCAATTTGTGATTTTTCTGGTATTTAGGTGTTCCAAGAGAAACTGAGGAAGAGAAAGAAATAGCTGACTTTGATATTTTTGATGACCCTGAATCACCATTTTCAACCTTCAATTTTCAATATCCGAATCAAGCATTCAAGAGGTTGCATGATCTCATGTACTTCAACACCCTGAACAACATTGATGTAAGTATCTCCCATGACCATCGACAATGCCAAATTACTTCCATACCACCTGAATGCAATAAAGCTTCTTTTAAATTAATTAAAAATAAGGTGTATGAGTGGTATCACCCCAAATGTGCCCCTTTACCTTTCATGAATTATTTTACTAATCTGCAGAAAAACCGTACAAAACTCACAAATAAGGAAACTCATGCCTCTAAGTTGGCAAAGCCACATTCTTTGCTATTATTTTATTGAATATGTGGTCCATACTCAGCCACTTTACCAAAGTATTTAATGTATTCATCACATGATAAAATAAATTATCAGTAAGGAAGAAAGATGAAAAGAAAATATACAAGTATGAAGGTGAATGTAACCAGAAATGTAGTTAATCTACAAAAATATCATGACATGAATTTTCATGAATGTATTCATGCTTTTAAATATTTTCTTTTCGTGAGTCTTGGGAGTGTCACCAAAGGTAACAGCCTCCCCCATTTTTAGCCCTCAAGATATCGAGTATGCTCTAGAAACTTTAGAAACAAGTCATTCTCTTCACTATCAATCATTCCTATCGCTAGTATATCTGCGTCCAAGATTCTGTGTCTATGTGAAGTCTTTAGTTTTTAACTCACCGTTTGTGAACACTATTGTGTAATCAAAATAATTGGCTTGTGGTTCCAAATCCTAAGTTGTGAAAGCTCAAGTTAATTGGCCCAATTGGATTTTGTTCATTAGAAAAAAAAAAGAATAAAAGAAAAAGAAAGAAATTAAACGGAGAGGAAAAGGCATCATGTCTGATTTGCCAGTCTTCTGGGAAACTGTATGAATGGTGCAAAGGAACTCAGAGTATGTGGATGAGTCTTCTGTGCATATGAGCTTTAATTATAGTTTGTGAGCTAATAAAACTCTGGCAAATATAGTTTGTCTGTTTGTTTAGTTTGGCCTGAGACTACTAATGATGTATTGTGTGCAGTCATGACAGTTGCACCATAATATGTTTGTTAATCGATATCTTTAATTTCTGTAAACATAAGTAATTTTCCCCAAA
>RJWJ010020209.1:0-29364 GCA_004363605.1 Indri indri | reverse complement strand
TGATCCTCCTGCCTCAGCCTCCCAAGTAGCTGGAACTACAGGTGTGAGCCACCACACCTGGCTAATTTTTGGTTTCTATTTTTAGTTGACTGGCTAATTTTTTTTTCTATTTTTAGTAGAGACGGGGTCTCGCTCTTGCTCAGGCTGGTCTTAAACTCTGACCTCAAGCAATCCTCCCACCTCGGCCTCCCAGAGTTCTAGGATTACAGGCGTGAGCCACCACGCCCGGCCAGTTCATTATTCTTTTTGTCAACTTTGATGATTCTGTTGTTTACCAGTCTGCTGTTTAAACTTTTTTTTAGTTTTAATAATTGTGTTCTTTACTTTTATTTTGAAGTTTTTTTTTTCAAAATTACTTGGTATTTATTGATAATGTTTTTTCTCATGTTTCCTCTTTTTTATGTTTATTATTTTTACTATCCATTTTTAAAAGTCTCTATCTGATAGTTCTATTAGTCTAATTTTGGGGGCCTACAATCTTTCTGAGAGATCAGTTTGTTCTTTTCTCACAATAGATTGTTTTCTTCTGTGTTTGTGTGTGTGTACATTATGGATTACAAACTTAAGCTCATCTTTAGCAGAGTAGTTCTGTGGTCTTTTGCTTCTGAGATTGAGGGCACATTCCTCCTGAGATATTTTTTGTTTTGGCAGTGACCTTATCGATGACTAAAGACCACTTTTTATGTTAATTCCTAATGTTGGTAATTCTTGATCACATATGTAGTTTAACTGAAACTCAAAACCCATGTGGTCCCAAACACAAACTTGCACAGGGATGTATATGGCAGCTTTATTCATAATAGCCCAAATTTGAAAGCAACCAAGATGTTCTACAGTAGGTGAGTAGATAAAGTGTGGTACATCCAGACAATGTAATATTATTCAGCACTAAAAAGAAATGAGCTATTGAACCATAAAAACGTGTGAAAGAAAGTTAAATGCACATTACTCAGTGAAAGAAGCCAACCTGAAAAGTCTACGTACTGTGTGGTTCCAACTGTGTGACAGTCTGGAAAAGGCAAAACCATGGAGATAGTAACAGGAGCAGTAATTGTCAGAGGTTAGGGGAAGGGAGAGATGGAATAGTCACAGCACAAAAGATTTCTGGGGCAGTGAAACTGTTCTGTACAATATCACAGTGGTAGGTACACGTCATTATATATTTGCCTAAACCCAGAGAATGTATAGTGCCAAGAGCGACCCCTAATGTAACTATGGACTTCAGGTGATAATGATGTAGGTTCATCAATTACAACAATGTACACTCCAGTGGGGGATGCTGACAGTGGGACAGGGTGTGCATGTGTGGGGGCAGGAGGAATATGGGAAATCTCTGTACCTTCTGCTCAATTTTGTTGTCAGCCTAAAATTGCTCCAAAAGACACAGCCTATTAAAAAACCCAAAATCCCATATGGGGGTAGATCCAGGGTTTAGGATTCTCAGAGGGACTATTTAGTCAAGAGACAAAGCTAAAAGACACCAGGAACTTTGTCATTTCCCTGCACTATACAAGAGATTAGTTTTTCTAGTCTACCTTTCCACTAAGGATACAGCCTTTCTAGAGTCCCACGTCTTAGAGGATCTCAGCTCTAATTCCCTCTGTTATGTGGACCCAAGTCATCACTAACTGTTTCTATGAACATTAAAATCCAAACCACTGGCTTGTTCTGCCTGGAGTTATTCTCTCTTGGTTCTCCTCTTCCCATTTTGATCATTTTTCTCCTTCTTCAAACTCCTTCATAGGCATATTGTTCCTTAGTCTGCTCTATAATTATTGGTTTCCCCCCAAAGTTTATGATGTTCAATATTTATCTGATTACATAATTCTCTGTTCACCCCAATCCCTCAACAATATTTCATTTCTTATTAGGGTGAACTCTTTACCCAACTCCATGCTTCCAACACCTTTCATCTGCTCTTCATGCTGAAGCTGCAACTTACTGAGATGAAAACTTGGCAGCACTTCCTTTAAAATCCTTTGATGGCTCCTCCTTGTTCACAGCACACACACACACACACACACACATGCACACACACACACATATGCACACACACATATACACACATATGCACACAAAATTAGATCCCCTTTTTGGCATGTTAATCCCTTGAGAGCAGTCTCCTGCAGAGCTCTATCAGCCTCATCTGGCTCTCCCGTGCCTAGTTCCAGCTTTCTGTCCATTCTAAATAGCTTGTTGGTCTTGCTCTTTTTAACTTCTCTACTTCTGTAGCCACTGTGCCTTCTGTTCAGTGTTCAGTAAGACAAATCTGTTCTGTCTATTATTATAAAATTTGTTACAAAGTTTTTAATTTTATATTTACTTTGTTTTTGTCTTTTTTTGCGTTCTTATAATAATGTATATGTTGCACTTGAAAACTAAGAAACATAAATCTATGGTAAATTAGTATATATGAAATTAGACTTCATGGCTTATAGAAGCATGGATCTCAGAAAGTTCTGTGGTTGCCGTAATGCATAGCCGTGACCTCTTCTATGCACCTTATTTGTCCTTCTCTCTCATAATATTTCCTTCCATATCCAGTTTTTATGTTATTTTGGAAGTAAGGCCCATGATTGAAAGGATTACATTGGGATTATAGTACCAGTGACACGAGTTCCTCAATAATCATTGATTTGCCAGTGCATCCTAGAGAATTTAACATATCTCTACAACAAGCACATGCATTTGGAAATGTTATTTCTAAATAATAAAAAACTACAACGCTTAAGCTGCTGACAAAAGTCCCACTTTCAGGAATAAAGGTATTATTTTGATTATCTTCAAGGCAGCAAGTACCCCAATTTTATACCCCAGCTTTGTTAGTTCCCATTCCTCAGTTTACTCATCTGCAAAATAGGCATGATAAAGATACCTGTCTCTTGAGTTATTTGGTGATTAATCAATAAATGCCTAAAAGTGCTTAGAACAATGCCTGGTAATGAGTAAAAACTCAGTAAAGATAAACTATCTTATTTTTCCCATCTTTTTTTTCCTCAACTAATCAGGCAAGTTTTTAAAGAAAAAAATTAATCAATATTTTAAGTAAGAGATAACGTATCTCTTCTCTTTTGTGTCTCTCTCATCCATCAAGATCAACTTTGAAAATAGGATCTGCTTTTAGTCATTTATTCCTTGATATAATTTAAAGACATTGTTTTATCTCTTTCTGATTTTATAGTAATTATGAAATGACAATCTCTTTCCTAGTAGAGCCATTCAATCATCAGCAATCATGGCAGGAAGATTTTGGAAAGTAGAAGGCCTCTTAGAGAATGAGAAAACATTTATGCTATTGCTGTGTAAGGTCATTGTGGCTACCACAATCCAACTTGTTTTCTACCCAACCTTATTTGC
Organism: Indri indri; assembly: GCA_004363605.1. NCBI lineage: Eukaryota > Metazoa > Chordata > Mammalia > Primates > Indriidae > Indri > Indri indri. The sequence continues at coordinate 26,007 of RJWJ010020209.1, read as the reverse complement.
GGGGAACACTTGTATTATAAGCTACTTGTATTTCTTGTGTTGTGACTAAAGATTTAAGAAAATATTTGTAGAATTTTGTTCTCTTTTTCTCTTTTCCCAGTCTATGTATGTTCTTCTTTAATATCTTGGGAATACATGAAATACCAAATAAGATAAATTTAATGAACATCATTCATTCAATAAATGATTGATCTTACCTCCAATATGTCCCTGGACACCCCAAGACCTCTTGGAGAGAAACAGTGGTTCATAAGGTAAAAGCTCTAATTTGCTTCTTTTTCTCAGGAATTTTGCTTGCAAGTTCGAGACTCCTTATTTGCTGTTACAATAACAACTGGAGCATGAAACTGATGATTTTTCCCTTGAAGGAGACCAGTACTCTGCTTAGAAAGAGATCCACTCCCATGAAATATCTTCTTATTTCTTACTGTTCATTGTAGTAGAAACCAAGAAATAAAACTGGGAAGCTATAGATTGAATTTAGGACACCAAATTTAGGAAATCAAATCAAATGAGGATTTACTTAAAATACTAAGTTATTCTTAGATGACCACTGAGTCAAATAAAAAATGTAGGAGTAATTTTCCATACCTCACTTAAACAGCAGAACAGATGGTTTTAGTTGGATCTTTCAGAAGTAAAGTTTATTTTTCTCTACCACACTCATGTTCTCCTTTTCAAGTATCTACTAATAACTGTAGGAACTCTTCTACTCTGTTCCCTTTTTTTTTTCAACTTTTATTTTGAAATAATTTTAACTTTATGGTACAATTGCTGGTATAAGTATCAAAACTAGGAACTTCATCTGGTATGATACTATTAATTAAACTAGAGACCTAATTTGAATTTTACTAATGAGTTCACTAATTTTCTTTTCCAGATTAAGGATCCAATCCAGGATTTCACATCGCCTTTAGTTTTCTTGTCTCCTTAGTCTGCCAGACTGTGACAGTTCCAAGTCTTTCCTCATCTTTCATGAAGAGTACTAGTCAGTTATTTTGTAAAATGCCTCTCAATTTGGGTTTGTCTGTTGTTGTCTCATAATTAGATTGATGTTATATTTTTTCTTTCGGCAAAAAAAAACACTAGAAATACTACCCTTATAAATGCATCATGTCATGGGTACTTGATATTGATATATTTCATTGTGATGATGCTAACCTTGATTGCTTGGTTAAGTTGGTGTCTGCTGGGTTTCTCTATTGTAAAGTTATGATATTTTTTGCTGTATTTAATAAATATCTTGGTGGAGATACTTTGAGACTATGTCAATGTATGTCTTGTTCTTCCTCAAATTTTTGTCTGCTGATATGAGTGTCTGTTGATGGGTCTTGCCTGCAACAATTACTACTGTGGTGTTATCTTAAGGGTGATTTTGAATTTCCCTCATTCCACCCACATGTATTAAATGAAACTCTTTTATAGGAAAAACCTGTCTCTTCTCCCCATTTACTTATTTACACAATTATTTAAGTATATCAGTATAGATTCTTATATACTTACTTTATTTTGTTTTTTATAATCCAGTATTATCCATATTTTTCTGTTCATATTGCTCCAGGTTTGGCCATTGGGAGGTCCTTCAGGTTGGCTCCCATGTCCCCTCAACATACCTCCATTTATAGCTGAGCACTGCTTTACTTTCTATAGCTAAAAACAATTTCAAGATACTCTTGCACTTTCTCTGTTTGGTCCAGGAGTCATCTGCTTCTCCAGGAAGACTAGGTTCTCTTCGTTGAAGATGGTGTTTAGAAACCAAGATCTGGGTGTTGGGTGTGCTCATTGGCAATGGGATGTCATTGTTTCTAGGCCTTCTGAGGGGACACAACTAAAAAGTTTGTGTATACCAACACATGCGCACGTGCGCGTGCACACACACACACATCTCTATTTATTTCTGTATTTTGTTGTATACATAGAAAAATCCGTGAATTCATACTGAGGTCTCTTATTTAAATCCAATACCACAGGGTTTGTTCTTGCTTCCCCCTTTCCTTATTTGTAACTTCTTTCTCCACCTCTGGGAAATATAGCTCTCTACAAACTATTTACTTACTTTTTTATCCCTAATATACACATGAGGTGGTTCTGGAATTGTTAACCTGTATTCCTCTAAGAAACACATTTGCTAACTCAAGTGCAGTGTCTGTGTATAGATAGCTCTTTTGGTCTTTAGCCTGAGAGTACCCAGACAAGGTACTGTTTTCCTCAGTTATATAGGTCAGCTCTTTTCTTCCCTACTCCTTCACTGTGGCTGTATTATTCATTTGAAATACAATTCTACAACTAGGTTTGTTTCTTTTTTGGGTTATCTCTACATCCTGATTGATTTTATTTCATTACATTTATCCTTTTGGAATGTGAAGCAGTATCATGGCTCTAAGTAAGAGCTGTACCAAATGGAACACCCAGGGAAGTGTCGCTCCCTCTCCACCTGCTCATTCCCATTTCTCCTATTTTCTGCCATTTCCCAGCCACTCCCTGCAGAGAACCAATCCCGTTAGCTTCCAGTTCATCCTTTCTGTATTTCTTTTGCAAAACCGAGCAGATGTATGTTCTTATATCTCCTTCTATCTTACTAGTCCTGATATTCTTGATCTATCTCTGATATAGGATCCTTTCTTGTATGATTTAAAATATCCCTGAAGGTTTCCTGTATTTCCTTTTAGATTATTATCATCAGAACTTCAAGTGGCCAATGACTCTGTCAGACCATCTGTCTCATTATTTTAGACCGCATTTTTGTTAGCCCTATATATGCTAAAGTTTTGTTATTTTATTATTATTTGTTTTACGAGAGCTTAGTGTCCATTGTCTGCATTAGAGTTCATCGTCATAGACCATTTATCACTTCTGAGACAGGTCACAAAAATATTATTCTCGCTGAAAACAATTAGCTATGTCTAGTTTCATCCAGCTTCAGAATTCATTTGCTTGGAAGAGGGTGGGTGGAACATACTTTTTCTGACCTTCACCAGGTCTAATCTGGTCCTTAACTTCCACGGCATTCAGCCTTTCCTGTTTTACATGGCTATGGGAACAGATTCCCCACAAAGAAAGCAGCAGGCACACCATCAAATGACATTTCATTCTTTCTTTAATGATCCGTTTCTTTGCTCTTGGAACAAGTCTGTAAAGATTACAAGTATGTCTCAGGGGAAAAAAAAATGGAAGTACAGTAGAGCCCAAACTTGAGCAAGTTCACAAAGAATCATAAGGGGGTGGACGAGGTATTAGAATATAAATAGAAAGTACAGTATTAGCTCCAAACAAATGCTTTCAAAGTCTTTGTGTGCACTGACAGCTTCAGATATTTGATGTAAATGAATTTTTCTCTAGAAACAATGGAATCTGTAGCTTGGGGTGGCACTGTTTCTTTTCTAAACCTTGCTTTTCTTATTTTTTTGTTCCTGAGGTGAAAGCAAAGCTAACTTAGGTATATATTTGCATCAGAAAGACTCCCCAGCAGCATCTATACCAGTCAGTGATCATTTTTTATTATTTTAAGCACCTACTTGTTTGCAATTTTCCTTTTTAAGCTCACTCCCCTCTCTCCACAAAGCACAAACAGTCACAGTCACACATAGATGCACAGACACACTAAAATGACGGTGATCGGCACTGTGACTTTTGTTGAATGTTAGAAGGTGAAGCCTATATCCACACTGTATGAGTTTTACGCTTGTCTAAATCCCATCAATTCATGAGCTTCTACTCATGCCCATTTACGGTACCTCCATCTGCCTAGGTGCTATGTCAGAAATGTGAGAGTGATTCCTGACACCTCCTCTGTCCCAGAGAACCCTCACCCCAATCAACTTATCATTAAGTTTTTCAGAATCTCCTTGTAAAATGTATCTTGAATCTCTTTTTTACATTTTTGTCACCATTCTAGTCCATGCTCCCTCTCTTGCCTGTCAATCTGAGCTCCCTTGTCCTTGCTATGATTCCATCTCCCCAAGAACCAGAGTGACTTCTTGAAATCTAAATACTATGTCATTCTCCTAACTAAATGACCCTGCTTATCTCTCACTGCTTGCTGCTTTTTCTTGTGCTTTTGGCAGACTAAATTTAGTTGCCAAAATTCTTTACAGACCTGCAGGATGCCACATGACACGCCCACTGCATACCCCTCCAGGTCTTCTCACCCGACTTTTCATCTGGCTCTCTGGGCTACAGCCATACCGCCCTTCTTGTCAGTCCATAGACAAATAACTAGGCTTTTCTGTATCTCAGCACCCAGAAATGTCTTGCTTCCCTCTTTTCACCTAATTCCTGTTTATCCTTCAGAATGTAAGCTCAGAAAATCCCTTCCTAAGTTCTAGTTCAAATCACATGTCCTTGTTATTTTCTCTTCCATTACCCTGTGTCTTCCTTTAGAATAGCCATCATGATTTCAAATTATTTATTTGAGTGCTTAAATTTGTGTCTTCTTTTTCACTGTATATTTTGGACCTGGCACCATGCCCAGCATATGGTAAATGCTTAATAAATATTTGTTGAATAAATTAATATTATGGTAATTGTATGCACAATGTCAGACCATTAACTGCATTGTTTAGAAAATCATAAAAACTGGTGAATGATGTGTATCATTTTCTCCCAAAGTGTTTTGCATATATCTTGGTTTTCAGACGAATGACTACCACCCCCATCCTTATCACCATCGCCACTAAGCACCTCCAACTGGAACTGAGCCACCTACTTACCTCGTCCTGTTTGACACCTTATGTCTAGGCAGAGGTGGTGCCCACCCTGGCAGGGTGATTTGAGGGATGTCTGGAAACACGGACAGAGCTTCGCTTCCATTAGCTATATGATGAGGTACTTGTTTGTCTGACCGATGATATTAAAAGTCTCCTACAGCAAAACTGTTATTTAGGAGAAATAACCTGTCAGCCATTATTGACCATTATTGTCATACCCCAAGGTAGAATGGTCAGCTGGTCAGAGACCAGATGCCCAGGGGCAGGAGGCATAATGTGGAAGTGGACCTCTGTGGGGCTAGAATACAGAAGACATAATAACAAACTATGTTGTTCTCTTTAGGGTTAGCTTTGCCTGGCAAATTTCATTCTCATGCTTGAAAGTTAAGTGCTCTTTCTCCCCTGTTTGTTTATTTGAGGGAAACAGGCCTCACATCTTCATGTAAGGGGGTGAACATGCAATTAAGTTCCCCCACGCTGCCTGTGCTGGATGGCAAGCTGAATCTTTTACACCTCCCCACTTCAAGCCTTATGCCTGGACCTTGGTGATTCCATAGTGCCTCTCATCTCATGGGTTCCACACCTCAGATGACCGCAGCTGACCTGGGCAGGGACCTAAGCTTCTGATCGCAGCCGCTTCCCTGACTCTAATTTCTCCTGACTTAATACTTTTCTGTGAGGGATTCTCTTTGGCATTTCTATCCTAGGGCTCCATGTTGACTTCCTAAAGTTTCTCAGTATAATGAATTCTTTTTTTCGAGATATGGTCTTATTCTTATTGTGTCACTCAGGTTAGAGTGCAGTGGCATCATCAGAACTCACAGCAACCTCAAACTCCTGGGCTCGAGTGATCCTCCTGCCTTAGCCTCCCGAGTAGATGGGACTACAGGTGCACACCACCATGCCCGGCTAATATTTCTATTTTTGTAGAGATGGGGTCTTGCTCTTGCTCTTGCTCAGGCTGGTTTCAAACTCCTGACCTCAAGCTATCCTCCCACCTTGGCCTCTCAGAGTGCTAGGATTACAGGTGTGAGCCACTGTGCCTGGCCTCAGGATTGCTTTCCTATCTCTTTACTTTTGTAGAGTTTATAAAGTGCTTTTAAAAATATTTTCTCACCTGATCATTATAGCAATCTTGTGAAATAAGAATCCTTTTCATAGATGAGGAAACCAGATTCCTCTTCAGATTAAGCTGACTTGCTCCTTTCTGTTGGCCTGGACTTAATTTTTGCTAATAGAATACTAATTGATTCTGATAAAGCAGGTAATAGCCTCTTGGGCCAGCTGCCAATTTACAATGACTCAAATGGAAAATAACTAACATAATAATGGAATGTTCTAGAAGACCCCTAAACCACAAACCCATAGTCTTCAAAGCCACAGAAAGCTGGCCTAATGTTGAGATGGATTTTACAAGGCGTCATGATTAGAGAATAAAAGATAGTAGGTAGTGGGCACTCGAGTGACACTGAGGGATTCCTCTCTAGAGCATTAAAGACTAGGATGTGGCTTGAACTGGGATTCTGGTCAAAGACAGTCTGGATTTAATGAGTTGTCATCTAAAGCTCAAATTAGCTTCTGTTATTTGCCAAGGTTTTAAGCTCAGCCCAGCAAGTGTCTCTAGGCTGTTTTGGCGAATATTACAAATGTGCCACTCTTCCCCCATTGGGCCCAGGGAAAGAAACATGCAGAAGCTGTCAACATTCCTCTATTTGCTGGTTTCGTCATAAAAGCGTACTGGTGCAGTGACATAGGAAAAGGCCAGTGGTATAAGCCCAGAGCAAAAATGGTACACTTGAAAAACTTAGTGGGTATTTCTTTGGTGATTTCATCACTGAATCTAATTAAGTTCTCCATAGGCATTAGGCAGAGTATTTTTAAAATCCACCTTCCATAAAATTGTCTTATTCACCAGCAGTCTTCTCAAGCAAAATTGTATGTATAGTACATTTTTGCAAAATTACTTTTTATCGTGAAAATCCACATGCAAGCATGTTTTTTGGTAAGGATTCTCTGTGTAGTCTTTTTCTTTTGAGAATCCTCATACAAATGCTGTATCTTCTTTTTAATATTTGCCTGCAGTTGTGGAGGGTTTTTCTTTTTTTTTTTTTTTTTTTTTAGAAAATATAATTATGGGGTTTCACTACATTTATGCAACTTCTGCATCTGAAGAGCACTTAATATATTTTAGATTGTAATATATTGACATCATTTACATCATCCTTGGCATTGCCATCAACTTGCTGGTTTGAGATATGGAGGTCAAATTCATCTGACCATTCATTTATTCATTCACTTTTTGCTATAAAATGGGATAATTGAAATTCAGAAAAATTAAGTGCTCTGAAGTATAGTGAGTCAGTAGCAGAGGAAAGAGGAAGAGAATTCCTAGCAGCTGCCATGTGCAAGGTATGAGCTTTCCATACATTATCTAATTTAGTCCTTACCACAACCCTATGCAATAGGTGTTTTTACTCCTGCTTAAGAGAAAAAGGAACTGAGGCTCAAAGGAATTAAGTGACTTGCCTAAGATCACTCAGTTCAGTGGCAGAGCTGTATTAAAACCTTAGTCTATTTGTTTGAGAGCCCATGTTTGCTCCACGACACACACAGCTCCTTACATCTGAACCAGGACTCTACCAAGATCAAATAGTTTGTTTAGTCTATCCTTTGGAATACATGATCTTTTTTTTTTCTTGTTCTTTAAATATTCAGAAGATACGTTATTGGGCGACATTTAGAATTTTATATATTACTGATGAATTGGTTCTTTCATCATTATACAAAGACGTTCTTTTTTTTTTATTATTGTTCTTTTTGTTCTCATTTGCTTTTTTTAAATTTCTATTTCAGGGTATTATGAGGGTACAAACATTATGGTTACATTTTATGTCTTTACCTCACCCAAGTAAGGGTTAGAGGCATGCCCTTCCCCTCTACAATGCTCCCTGTGTCTTTTAGTTGTGCGTTTACCCCCGACCCATCCCCCTAATCCCTGGAGAGTATTACTGCCATGTGAGCACCCTAGTGTTCAACAGTTAGTACCAATTTGATGGTGAGTACGAGCAGAGCCCATTCTTCTGATCTTGTGATACTTCACTTTGGATAATGGGCTCAAGTTCAATCCAGGAGAATATAAGAGGTGCTAGATCACTGTTGTTTCTTATAATTGAGTAATATTCCATTGTATACATACACCAAATTTTAATAATACATTCAGAAATACACGATCTTTTAAGGCAACTCTCAGAAATTGATGCTCAATAGAAAGCACCCTGCCATCTGTTCCTGGTAGTGTGTTTTGTCTAACTTCAAGCTGGTTTTTCCAGGTTACATGTTCCTTGCTTTCCTCTAGATTTACTCCAGAAGTTGCATATGGTGAGAAGGCTATGGGGGCTGTGATTGGCTAGGTCATGACTATCAAACCAGTGGGAAGTACTTTTATTTGTAACAGATGTACCAAATGATCTCCTGGAAATGCACAGCATTAGACTCCAGGGCTAACAGTCGTTGCTCTTGTAGGTCTAGCAGGTGGTGGCTTTCTGTTTCCTAATCCTCTCCTTGTGTTTCTCTCTTAAGAGCCAACAAACCCAGAGAGAAATTTTGGGTTTCTGAGTGATGAAATTTGGGTAGGGACAAAAGGAGGAGCAATGAATAAGAAGTTTGTTTGTTTGTTTTAACTTAAAATTAGACAGATTTTGAAGTTGTGGGAGTTGGATTTTCTAAAAATGGCCACAGTGGTTTCTTTCATCCCATGTAACTCTTTCTATCACATGACTTTGACATTTCTCCCATTGAAAAGTGGGGTCTGTGGTTCCTTCCTTGAATCTGGGATGACTTGTGACTCTGCAGCAAGGATGCTTTGTGACTTCCAATCTTAGGCCATAAAAAGTGATACAGCTTCTGCCTGTTCTTCTGGAATGCTGACTCTTGGAAACCAGGCACCATACTATGAGGAAGCCCAAGTAACTAGTGGAGAGGCCCACATGGAGAGATCCATGAGAAGAAGAATCAAGACCCCTGGTCCTGAGTTCCCAGCAGACAGCCAACATCAACTTGCCAGCCAGGTGAGTGAGCCATCTTGGAAGTTCTGTGGATCCTACAATCCTCCACTGAGCCACCTCAGCTGATCTGTGTGGAGCAAAGGCAAGTGTTTTCTGTAATATCCTGCCCAAATTGCAGATTTGTGAGCTAAGTAAATAATTGTTTTTATTCTAAGCCATTAGATTTTGAAATAGTTTATGGCTGAAACAGAAAGCAAGGTATAGACATAAAAAATGGTGGGAAGTCCTTAAAAAGTAGCTTAAGTATACAAACAGCTTAGAAAGGTAAAGATATACTTGGGTGTTATATAATCCTTATAATTAAACACAGAGAGAATTTTCAGTTAGTTCCCTGACTATAAAGATAGACTTTACAAAGTGTATTTAGTACAAGATGTCAAGTAAGCATGTCTAATCAGAGAACTTATTCTTGCTCATTCCTTGGAAAAAAAATGCAACACTCACTGAACTAGGCTGTGGATTCCAGAGAGAGAATTCTGTGAAGACAGAAGAAAAGGAAACGCGCTGACAATATGGCATGAAATTTGCATTAAACACAACAGTAATGATAATGCCATTTTGGGTATATAATTCTGTCTTTTTTAAAACTTGAAAATATTAAAAGAGCTTTTTAATACAACAAAATTATAGAGTGGGCTAGAACAGTGCTCACGTGCTCTCTCTCTCTCTCTGTCTCTATCTCATGTCCTCCCACCCACCCTCAACAAAAAGCTGAACGCAAGAAATGTCATGATTTGTTCCCCTCCAGGAGCAGACCAGTCTTATGCCAGCCTGCGCTGATTCATATAAAGAAGAGTGATGAATGACATCGTACTTTTGAATTTTTACTAAATCACCTGTACCCTGTGGTAACTTTTCACAATTAAGTAATTGTTTCTCCAAAACATTGTTCTATTTTTGTTTATTCATTTTTTTCCTTGCCTCAGCAGGGTTTTTACACTTCTATTTTTCCATTCTTTTTGGTTTCCCAGACTCTAGCCAATTTTCACTCTAAAACGTTATAGGTAAAATGACTCCAAAGTCACTCCCGCTTTATTATTAGAATGTCAATGAATATTGATATTATTCATTGTCTTCCTGTGAAGTGTCCCCATTTCCCACATTTATCTTAAAGATAAGAAACATTTATTGAAGGCTTACTGTGTCCCAGGTAACCCTTGAGATTGTTTTCAAGGTTCTCATTTCTCTCTGTTTTCATCAACTAAAATTCAATTTTTTTGTCTTGTAACCTAAATTCTATCCAATCTTCTCTTCATGTCACCCAATGGTTTCCTTTTAATCTCACCCACATGTTTATTAAATTTTGTTTTGTTTATTAAGCCACACTTTTGCTGGGGCTTAGAAATCTTCTAGGTAGCTATCTCAGATTTAGTATCCCCCTTTCTTCAATCAATTAACACAGTTTCTATTTGCTTCTGTTCTACTTACTTTGGCAATTATGGGAGTCATGCAGTAATTTATCTTGTTTGTCTTGTCTCCCCAAGAAAGAATTTAAATTACGTATTTCTTCAAGGCAGGTACTGTGTCTATTGTTCTAAATTCTTCTCATTTGTTCTATAATGTGGTCAGTGACAAAAGCATGTGACAAAAACTTAACAAAATGGAAAAACAAATGTCTTTATGATTAATATGTTGAATTTGCAAATGAGTGCTACTCTACATAGAAGAAAATAGATTGTGGGTATTAGAAATGAGTGTGATGTAAATGTATTCATTTTAATACATTTTATTTCTTATTAACATATTTAAGTGTGGGTTGCTCTGAACTCTTTAATATCATAGAAATATGTAGAAGGGAGCTTATAAAAACATAATATTTCAAAATGGCAGATCAACAGCAGATATGGTACTTAATTCTTAAATGTTTAAATTTTATAATAGTTCTCAGTCTCTTTAGATTTTCTCATCAATAAAGCAAAGTATTCAGCTTTATATGAATAAATTACATGTTTTGGAAATTAACAAGAATTAGATAATGCAGAACTGTGAACTCATAGAGTTCATGAACTGGTCATTTTTCATTATTGTAGATGTGGCTCACATAATTATCTTTCTTCACTTTTCACCTTACATATTCTCATATATTAGTGGGCTTCCTAACAATCTTCCTGTTTCTTCTCATTATGTATAGTTGCTTTCCAGTGTTGAGAATGGTGTTGAAAAGAGGACAAGCATTGTCAGCTGGTGATGTTAATTGCTGCCCATGGTCTGAGAAATGAGGCAGAGATTGATGCTCAACATATGCTTAATGCTGAGCTCCTCCCTTTGCATCTAAATAGGTTACAACATTCTTACTAAAGGTCTACACACAAAGTTGGAAAACCATCTGAGTCAAAACACATCTACTGCTTGTTATCTGGTGAAAGAGGCACGTTGAAACCAGAACCAGAAATAAGGTATATTGAACTACCTGTGTTTTTGAATTTCTTGAGTAAACTGAGATTGAACTTGTTCCTTTTGATATGGCACAAAGCAAAGCCCATACTTCATGGTAGATTTTCTTGGGATGGGCTTCTCTGCTGTGAGTGTAGACAAATGTCTGAGCCCTGGGTTGGTCTTCTTTTTGGTGGCCTTCCATTTGTGTGTGTAGCAGCAATGAAAGCAGTTCATCGGAGGTGCAGGCAAGAGATTACAGGCTGGTGTGACCTGCCTTCAACCAGGCAGTGCAATATTGGATGCCCTCCAGGGGAGGGCTAGATATAAAAATAATGTATAACTGATACTTTGTCCTGATATTGCATCAAAATTCATGCAATTAAACTAGTTTTGATGGGTAGCTGAACATAATCATTTAGAGCTGCATTGTCCAATATAATAGCTACTAGTCAGATGTTCCTACTGAGCACTTGAAATGTGGCTTGTTTAAATTGAGGTGTACTATAAGCAAAGACTTTGTTCGAGAAAAGAATGTGATATAACAATTTTTTAATATTGAATGTGATGTGATATTAGCATTATTTTAGATAAACTGGGTGAAATGAAATGTATTACTGGAATAAAGTTTCACCCGTTCCTTTTTTCACTTTTTAAAATGTGGCCAAAATAAAGTATAAAAATCATATATGTAGCTTATCTTTTATTTTATTGAGCTGTGCTTGTTTAGAGCTGTCTGTGAAGGCAGACCTGGCTCTGAGTCCTGGCTTTGATCCATGGAAATCATTTCATTTCCATAAGTCTCAGATTCCTTCTTGCATACCAATAGTACTTATCATAGTGTTTTTATGAGGATTAATCAAGATGTTGTTAAAGCACTTGGTAAATTATCTGGCACAAAATAAATATGTAGTAAACACTTAGATAAAAGCCTAAGACTAATATTCTGGAGATCTGGATTTTCCTTTGATCAACCATTTTTGTGGCATTGCAGGAGTCACTTACTCTCCCTGGTTCTCACTTTACTCATGTAGAAAATTACGGGTTTGTGTAAAATATTTTAAATTCATTCATACAAAACATTTTGTCTACTGCAGTCCCAAGTTCCAAGTTCATCAGTGTGTTGGCAGCGTGTGTGTTAGCGAAGGGGGGTTAGGAATACAGCCGTAAGTACAATGTGGTAGAAACCCAATTTTGTCTGTACCATCTCTGCTCTGCTCCCCTTTCTGGAGACTTCCTTCTCTGCCACCCCCAGAGTTACAGTGAGAGCAGCCACATTAATACAGTTGTGTCTGTCTCTTGGTCACAGCTGGTTGGCAAAGGAGTAAACCCCTGTCCAAGCTGGGCTAAGCTTTCCTCGGAGTTGTATTTGAGACTAGGAGATTCCAGTCCTCTCTGGCTTAATCTTGAGTGCAGACATTATCAATGGAGAGCTATCAGTAGTGTCCATTTTCAAGTCTATGGACTGGAAAATAGAGACAGCTGTTCTGCGGTAACAGCAAAGAATGAAGCAGTTGTGCAAGGAGAAGCAGGAACAAGAGAAAACAAAGAGAGGTTTTTACTGGGTTTTTGGTCATGCTCCAGTCCTGCCCTTGGTCCATTCCTGAGAATGGGCTGCATCTCAGCCCTGTACTGTGGGAGATATCCCCAGATTCTTAAGACCAAACCAAATGAAATCCTTTTTATGTTAGTCGGAATAGCTTTCCTTTATTTGCAACTTAGAAAGTTTTAACTGATTTGGGCATGGTCCTAATATTTGTTCATGGTCTAGGAGGAAAACAGGCACACAGCCAAGTCATTTACCACATTGTAAACTGTTATGAGAGGCCATAGAGAGGAGAACAAATGGCTGCCTGATGGAGTTGGTGAAGACCTCATGCCAAAAGTAACATGTGAAGAGGTCTTATGAGAATAAGGCAGAGAAGGACAAGCAGACATTTCTAGGCAGAGGCACACACAAGGACAAAGTATGAAAGAGAATGTTACGTTGAGATGACACGTAGATTAGGGACTGGATTAGAAGGTCTATTAGGATCTTCCAGGGTCAATGTTTATGTTCAATTCTAAACATTCCTTAGGCATATACAGGACAGAATGATAGGGGGATAAGAAATAATAGGGGAATAAGCAACACACTTGGAGTAAGGAGATTTGGCTGATATCCCAACCCTGATGTGGATTAACTTCATCTTTTTACGTAATTTGCATCACTTCTTTAGGAATTTGTTTTCCTCGTTTGGGAAATGAGGAGGTGGATTACATTATCTGTATGGTCCCTTTCAGCTCAAAATTCTGTGATTTTATAACAAATCAAATATGAAAAGTTTGTCATTGCTGACAAAGCATTTCTACCAGGTTTGACTGTGGCAATGATTTCATTTAGATATGTTTCATTTTCTGACAAAACAGTGAGATATGACATATGATACATCAAAAAGCTTTGTCCCAAAGACTTATTTCATAAACTATGTATTATGAAAGTGAATTTCAGTAACTGGCATCACCCCTGAGCTTGACCTAGTCAGTCTGTCAAAGTTTTACTATCTCCATCTGTGCAATGGGCCAAGATATTTGCCACGTATCTGGGTATTGCAAAGATAATGAATAGGTGTGTTCTGTGGAGGAAAAAAACCATTCCTATTTGAACACAAAAAAGAAAGAGCATTTCCCAGCAGGATGTCTCTAAGAATGCTTTTATAAAAATTGTTGTTATTTTAAAATATAGAAATGGTAACAGGAATGGAAGATTTGCTAAAAATCACCTGTTTCCAAGTACAGTGTACTTTTTTCACGTGTATTTTTTATATTCCCTTCCATCTGCCTTTGGATAACGGAAAGGAGAATTTTTACTCTTTTTAACTACACACTGGTGATGATCTTTTGGCAACTTGGTCCTTGAGACTTCCTCTCTTTATAAACAATACCCCGGGAGAACAAGTGACTTTGGGTGTCTGTTACCAGGCATGGGTAAACCTTGCTAAGTGGAAGGGATTCTCAGATGAGGATGAATAAAAAATAAAAAAGTACAATCATAGCAAGAGTAGGAGGATGAGTAGAAAACATAAGCAGCACATTCATTGTGTCTACTATGTATCTAGCTTTATGTTCACTGTGTGCTTATGAGAGCTCTTTCAAAGTACATCAGTTCCGAAGTTTTGGTTTCACTGTTAGTAAAGGACTATTTTTCTAAATTACCATAACTAAGAGATCAGCTAACATACTATGGCTTATAATAAAGTTGTCTGGGAGACAAAATCCCCTTCTTATCAGTAGTTTCCCTTTTTCTAAGTTAACTAATCTAGATATATTGCTTAATCTTCAAATATTTGAAATGTTATATGAACCACAATGTCCTATCTCTACCTTTCCAGTTAATTATATTATAAGTGTGAAAACTTTATACTCTATCATACTTTAAATTTTTATAGTTGTTTGTATGGATTACTTATTATATTTTATTATTTTTATCAGGGTTAGACTTCAAAATCTTCTGGTTACTGTTAGCAGCAGAGTTGATCTGTAAAATATGACTAGTTTCAATAAAATGGACAAATCCTGATATAAAAGAACCAGAAGAAAGCATTTGATAATTTAAGAAATTAATTTAAAAAATTAAATTTATACCAAATAAATGTAAATATGACAAGTTGATAGATGGAAAACTTCATGAATGTGGTTTCTAGCAGAATTATCAAAGTCTGGAAAGGTATGAACATTTTAAAAATGTTAGATTACCCATTAGATATACAATGGGTAATATTCATAGAATGGAACAAAATCCAAGTGACAATCCTGTGATTGGGAAAGAAGGAAATTGATCATGTGCCAATCACTACTCTACACATTTTCATAAATGTAGGTCATTAAGCTTTGATAGTTTAAGTAAGTTGCCAAACTGTTACCCAGTCAGTAAGCAGTAGGATCATAATTCTGAAATCAGGCCCAGTTGTTCTTACATTTGGGAGAGGAAGGGAATTAACACCCAAAAACCTCTGTGAATCCATTATCTGTAGCGATTCTACTATATCATGGTGAGGTTATTTTTTTTTAATTTGCCTTTTAATGTTGGAGATAAATAAGTTTATGAATGCCTAAAACTGTGTTCCTGCATGACAATGGCATGCAGACAAAGAGCTGACAGTAGAACTAGGGCAGTGAGTGAGCTCAGCGCAAGGAGGAAATTTAAAAAAAAAACGCAAGAATCTTTATTGAGATAATATGCTCTTCCTATGGAAAAAAAAAACTGAGTCGAACTCAGGAAACTGCAGAAGGGATTCTTGTATTGGTAAGAGGTTGGCCTAATGGCATTTAAGACACTTGCCAACTCAAGGAATTAGGGAAAGAGATTAAGAGCTATGAGGGATTATAAGAGCACAAGTCTGTTACAATTTTGAGCTTCCTTCTCCACATTGTCCCTATCAGTCACTCTGTTGTCCACTCGAAGTACAAAACTGAAGCCACCACTGGGCAGCACTGCACTGAAGACAGGAGAGCTCTGTGGGTCACAGGTCACTGTTGATTTCTCCTTGTGTCACGAATGTCTAATCAGCTCAACAAACTTTAGTCACTGTACCGGTGATGCCCCGGGCATTGTGACAAACACTAGGTGAAATAAAAAAAATGAGCTTCCCAGAGTTCATGTCCTTGGGAAGAAGATAGACATGAATAACCCATGGAAAAGTAACATGCTTCCACGGGGCTAAAATCAGGAAGCACTAACATATTAATTCCCAAACTTTCTCCATAAAATTGCCTAACTCCTGGAATGTCAGTAGTGCTAGCCTCAGTCCGTTTCTCTGTGAAAAGAGGAAGTGATGATGACTTCTTCTGCAGAATTTCCACGTTGTATAAATATACCCGTATAATTCAATATAATACCCACTCTCTGTTGTCTTTATCAGCAAGAAAGGATTTGGTCTTGGGTAAAGAATGGAAGGGAAATAAATCCATCAAATATAGTTTTATAAATAATCATTCAAACATTTCCTAAATAATTTTGCATTGTTCAATTTAAAATTTAAAGTCTTTATCAATAATTTTAGCACCGTAGGTATATTTGTTAAACCTCCTTTTTGTAAAGATGATAACATTGAGAACCAGAAAAATCAAGAGAATTGCTAAAGGGCACTCATCTAATAAGTGGCAGAGCCAGGCAGGATTCAGACCTGTGGACTCCTGCCCTGGTGCTCATATGCCTAGTTTCTTGTCTCAGGTACTAGGCTTGGCTAGCTTTGTCCAATTCTAAATGGAAAAGGAAATATGGCATCAAATGTTTACATTGTTAATGTCCTCTTAGCTTCTTTTTAAAGTTTATTTTTACTGATATAAAATATTGATAGCTGAATGAAGTATTATGCATCTAAAGTAGTCATTAAATACTTCTGTATTTAAGCACATCTCTATAGAATTTCGTTAAAGTGTAATCATCCACCTCCTAGGAGTTAGCAAAAGGAGAAAAAAGGGATTAATTATATATGATATATATGATTCTCTTTGATGTTACTCAGCTTTATTCCTATCAATAGAAATATGTTCATATAGATTACTGTTTATTCATAAATTGGATTTCTTAGGAGCATTTGAGCTCAGATGGATAATTTTCTATATATGCCCCCCAAAAGTCTTCTTAGTCTTTGTGGGTGGAAGTCAATAAAGCAGTAATTTGAAATCTAAATCATCACATCTCTAAACACTGTAACATAATGAATAAGTATAAGCATAATATGTCCTACATCTATCCTTTAATTTAATTGGTTTGTTCTTGGTTGTAACTGAATGAAGGTGCTGATTCCCCAAGTCCAAGGGGAAGATCTCTTACTCTAGTTCCATCTTCCTTAAGCAGCTGTTGTAAACCTTTTTTCCTGATGCAGAAAACACACATGACATTAATGTCACTGATGTACTCCCAATAAACAAATTCCCCAAAGGTTAGCTGAAACTCCACTCCTCTTTTCTCGCATTCCAGAAAGCATACCTACATCTCTCTATCCATTTATCCATCTACCTATCTAGCTAGCTGTTTCAAGCATTATCATGGCATTACCATGTTAGGTATTGTCAGTAACTCACTTCATAAATGATCAGCTCTATCAAGGAATGAAGATTCCACTGGGATCACTCTAGTCTTAGAGGGAAGTAATACAGATCTACATGGAGTGTAATGAATTAGCCATCGAGGTGACCATGTAACCTTCTGATGGCCAACTCTACCAAGAAAACTTGAATTATCTTACAGTTCCTGGGTTAGAAGTCATAGAACATGTGAAGACATTTAACAAAGTATCATTTTTTTGGTGCATTTTAAAATTTCCACGTGTAGATCAATGTTCAGAACTTTTTAGGGTCATGTTTATATTGGTTAATCTAAATTGTGTGTGTGTGCGTGTGTGTGTGTGTGTGTGTGTGTGTGTGTGTGTGTGCGTATGTGGAGCAATAATGACAAACTTTCATCATTTAGGTTTATTGTCTTGTTAATTCAGAGACTCTTGAGTCCCAGGGAATGCTGCAGATCAAACAGTGACACACTCGTCTATAGCCAGTAGGATGGTCTTTGACATCAGATAGACCAAGCAGGGGTTCCAGCATGGTCACCTCCCTGCAGAGGAAAGCTGGCCGATCATATTTCCACTGTGTCTGCTTTCTCATTGGGAAAATGAGGAAGATTGTTGTAAGGACTAAGTGAGATTATGCATATGGAGTTTTTCCCAAATTTTTGGCACATAATATGCACTTAATAACAATAATAATACTAGTGACAATAACATAATTCTATTAACTTACATCAGACGAAATCAGCAAGACAGGCAAACATTGATTTTATATTTGCCCTTGTATTGTTCTCCACAAAAGGTAAGACATTCAAAGTGCATGGTACAGCCAGCAGGTGTCTGTGTTTCATGCCTGACTAAGTGGATTTTCATGTGAATTCCAAAAGAAATACCAAAGTACATTCTTCTAAAAGTAAACTAGCTTCTTTGGGTCACACCTGAGGAAGTCACTGACATACAAAATTCCACTTTCTATAATACTGCTTTGGTATATCGATTGCTTTTACCAGCTTAACCTTTTGAGTCTGTTACTCTTTCATAAATGTTGTTAGTGTTTGGTGTACTAGATGTTAAATGGATAGTACAGTATATTGATTCTGAATCTAATTTTGGTTTCCAGGATATTGAGGATAACTGAATCTGGCATTTAGAGCATTCTAATACTGCATGAGAATTCTTTAAGATTTTTTTTTTCTGAAAAAGAACATTATAAGCACATTTAAAGAGTTCCTAGTAAAAATTAAGTCTATGCAAATTTTTTGTTATTGAAG
Organism: Indri indri; assembly: GCA_004363605.1. Classification (NCBI taxonomy): domain Eukaryota; kingdom Metazoa; phylum Chordata; class Mammalia; order Primates; family Indriidae; genus Indri; species Indri indri. Next base: position 7,546 of record RJWJ010020209.1, on the reverse strand, counting down.
ATATCATTAGGCAGCATTGAAGGATTAAATTTATTCCGATAATCATTACAATGATGAAAAAATTCCTTGCTTCAATAATTGATTTATGCTTCATTTAAATGTACAGAGTAGTTCCAATATAATTTCTTATTAGCTCTAATGACGAATTTTAAAGTAGCATGACTCTGAAATAAAGATGAAAATTCTCCATACAACTTATTGCATTTAAATGGATTTAATATTTAATATTTAAAAAATCATTTGATGTAAATAGCCATCATGAATCACCGCAAATACACTAAGATGTAATTAAACATTTTTTTCTTTTTAAATGCATCTACTTGTTTCATAATAAATTATTTTTGTACTCTTTCTTCTTTGAAGCTGCGCTATTGCTTTTGAAATTATTTTTAATTGTGAAATAACATTAACTCTAAAATTAGAAAATTAAAAAAAAGTCTCCTCCCAGGCAAATTCAAAATAACTGAATTATTGTTTAACATTTGCTTTTATCTTGCAATTAAACCATGACCGTAAATACTCAGATTTCTAAGACAGAAGGAAAAAAGGCAAAACTTAGAGCAGAGGCAAGATCCTGTGGTTATAAAGCTTTCACTGGGTAAGATTGTGCACAGAGAGAAACTACTCTGTTGCCTACTTCTGTATTTGAAATTTTCTGGTGTGGCAATATGTGTCAAAACAGGGTGTGTGTAGAGGAGGGAGGATTAATACAGTTCCTACTGGCTAGATCCAGAAATCAGGCACCTAGGGTTCAGAGGTCAGAGCAGAAGCAGCCTCTCTGACCTCTGATCTTAGAGTTCTCTAGTCTATTCGTATGGGCTCTTATCAGATTCTCTTTGGCCCTTAGGGATGTGACCAATCAAACACACATGCTCACACACCACACATGCATGCAAGTACACCCCACACAATCAACTAATAAGAATTCTGGGATGATCTCTAATCTATACTCTTTGAAGAATAAATGTATTTTGAATATACTATTAATACAATATGTCAGGACAGCAGCACTCTGCCTGAGTGGCTATTCATGAAGCACTCAGGACCTTGCTCTGGGAACTCAATATGTGGCAAGGCAGAGTCTTGAAAAAAGGAACCCAAAGCCCTAGTTTAGGTTCAGTTATTCAGCAGTGAGAAGCTCTCTCAAGACCTCAGTTTTCTCATCTGTTATATAAAAACCACGCTCATTTTTCTGACAGATTCTTGGGCTTCATAGACTGACCATATGCATTAATGTTTTTTAAAGTTAGCATGACTATGTAATTTTATCATCTAAACCAGAATACTTTTGAGACAGAAAGGGGGAGGTATTGTTACTTATACTGGGACAATGTGTGTAAACCAGGACCTTCCTGGGCAAACAGGGACATATGTTCACTCTAGGTATAACCCTTTTAAAACTAGAAAGCACTGTTCAACTATCAGCTATGATGGTGGCAGTGGTGTTGGTACCTGAAGTCTAGCTTCCCAGTCCAACTTGACAAGGGACAATGAATCTTTCTGTGACATCACTGGAGGGACATACAGCGAGCACAACCTGTGAAGTTGCCAATACTCAAGGTGATTATAGCATAATCTGATAGTGAGGGAAAACAGACAGACAGTGATTGTATATGTCTTCTTCCCCTAGTAAACTGTGGCTAAAAAATCCTTGGTTACATCATCCCATTCCAGCCGGATCATGACCATGTGAGATATTTGTTATTCCCTCTCCCCCTCCCCCCTGCCCCAGCTCTCCTCATTCAAGGAACCAGTCTTTTTGGACGTCAAATATTTTCACTCCAGAAAGCTAATCTCCCTGATAAAAGTTCACAATGCCCTAGAGGTCACTTGCTTGAGAAAGATAAATTAGCCCAACTCCTTTTAGCATTATGGATTTGCGTAATGGCCTACACTCAATACTGTCAAGCATGGTTTACAACAGGGCACAATATTAACATGAAATGGGTATCTCGAGAAAAGAATTTCTTAATTAAAATTTTTTCAAGTTTGAAATATCTTTGTGTTTCAAGCCCTTATAGAATAGTTTAAATGTATCTATACTGTTTGTAAAGCAATAATAAGCAAAATTCTTTTCTATAATTTTCCCTTCCTTAAACCAGACTTTCAAATGATGTAATCAGAAATGATGGATGAGGATATATTTGTATTTTCCCAGTTTAATAGAACTCATAGAGAAGAAAGGTTGTATGCTATTATTCAAGGTTATTATCTTAGTTATCATTATTAATTTTGGCCAGGAAAATGAGTCCATTTTGAATAATCTTGATGTTTACTTAGAGAAAATAATTTTTCATTACCAAACCATCTTTCTTCTGTCTCTCTATCATGCTTGGAAAAGTGAGAATAAGAAGAATAAAAATATCACATTTTTATAATTGTTTGATAAAATTCCAGGACATAAAAATAATCTATTGAAATTTATGTTATTTAATCAACATTGCGCAATCTGAAAAAATTCATATTAGATACAGTAAGTTTCACTTTTTCTTCCAAGACTATTTTGAAAGAAGATTTATTCTTTTATAATATTTTGGTATTAAGAAAGTCATTAGAATCAGCGATAGCAGGAAATTTTACTAAATAATGGGCTAATGGTTTATAGGACCTTTATTCCTAAGAATCCATAGGTGGTCTAAATTTAGGATTATCTGGTTCCACATAAGGAATATGCTGTTTTTCAACTGCATACAGGAGGATGCCGTCAGCAAGAATAATTGCCTTAGCATACACTGAGCAAAGACTAATAAGAAGAAGTTACATTACCAAACACAAGAGAGATGACATTCATTTTCTTGATGCCAAACTATGCAGATTTAATAGTAGTTTTGGAATTACAGACTTCTTTTTACTAAAAAAATTAAAAATCATTTAAAATCATTTATAATAGAAACTGTATGTTTAAAATCCAAGAAACTCTAGTAATTTCTAGGACTTAATTTTTCCTTTGATGCCTATGTATGAAAGTTCTACTTCAGTCATATCTAAAAACAAGGCTAGAAGTATTTAGAGGTGTCTCCTGAATCATGCAAACACTATCGGCCAATTTGGAAAGAGGCAGCATTTCATTGACATTTGAAATTGGGTTGGAAATTCCATACTTTCATAAAAGAGGGTGATTATAGTGAACCATACATTTTACAAATGAGTATTATTTTGCATATGAGTACCTGGGTGCCTAAAACATAGCCTATTGTTTTTGAAATTTTTCCTCTAAAACAAGCCATTCATTAGTGTATAACTTAAGGGACTATCATCTCATATTGTTTCTCAAAGAACAAAACACATGCATATTAAAGTATGTTTGTTTTAAGTAACAAAAAGGATGATTTAGGGAATAGCTTTGTAACTTCAGTAATCCTTAAGATTTTATTTACATCAAAGGTTGTCATATTAAAACTGAATTTTACATTTCCTTTCTAAGTTTAACTGCATAAGCTCAATACTAATAAAAATAAAATTATATTAGTCACTTTTCGTATGTAGTCCTTTATTTTTTAAAAGCAATTGGGAGTTGTGAGGGAAAAAAATGTACATTGTTGGACAATAATGGATGCAGATTAACCCACGTCTTACACATCCCGCTGCATACTGGCTCGCACATACTGGGAGCTTACTAATTGCTGGGCATTGTGTTCAGTGAGGATCCAATTGATGCTCACCCAACTCTATGAAGTTGATTCAACTCTTTATTGTTTTTGAACAGATGAAGAAACTAAGACTCAAGGAAGTTAAATAACTTGCTCAAGCCCTACATATATTAAATATTGGAGCTTGCTTTCGGACCCAGGCAGTCGGACTCCAATACCTATGCATTTGACTAGAGTGGAAGCCTTCTTACAAAAAACAAATTGGGACCAGGTATTGGTCAGTTAAGAGAAACATTTTAGGAGAAGAATTATAAAAACCATTATAGTCATTAGTGCATATTTTATTTAAAATATATAGAGTCATATGCCATTTTATTTTATTTTGTTTTATTTTTTGTTAGAGAGTGAAAGCATTTTCTTTGAGGATGGGTTTACAGACTGGCTGAAGTCAGTTTTCTTTGAGGATGGGTCTACTGATTGAGGTTCCATAAGATTTTCATGAATGAACCGTATCTATACTGTATTCTTCATAATCTCCATTTTCAGTATCTTTGAGCGTTGTAAAAACATTTGTAAAGGAGTATGTGAATTATTCTAGATTCTTACAAATTTTGGCTCTAACGTTTCATAGTTGTCTCAGCCACATTTAAATGTACAGCAATTACTTTTTGTAAAAAGCAAGTTGTCTTTATCTAGTTTTACACATTCATCAATTTAATTTTTTTAAGAACAGTTCTCTCTTTACATACTTATACTTACTTCATGTATTTAATTAAGTTATGGAATTATAATAACTATTACTGGCATAAACAGGGTTAGAAATGAAGATAATTGTGCTGTAGGAAGTATACAACTCCATTGGCATTTAACACATGCTGAATACATCGGTCTGTGTGTTTTTAAAAGGGGATGAAGAATTTCTAATCTCTTCCTGGTTGTAGGTAGACTGCACAACATTCTAGTCTTTGTGTAGTATTCTTAGAATATCTCTGAATAAAATAAGTTGTATAAATGCAAAGTATAAAAGAGGCTATCTCAAGATTACAGGCTGCCCTGGTGTGATAATGCATAATCTAAGTATTGTGATTATGAATAACATGGGCTCATTAAAAATTTTATATAAATACTCTAATGTGTTCATCTTTAAATGGGGCATTTTTAAATGTGCTTTTATGTTTTCCTAAGAGTCTTCTACTCTGCATCAAAAACATGTTGCAAAAGTGCTAAAAGATATAACCAAATAAATTATGTTTCTTCATTCTGTGATGTTCTTGAACATAAAAATGTTTAGCAGCCTATTATAAAACAATCTTTGATGCCACATATTACATTAAAATGACATGATAGTTAAAACATATTTCAACTAAGGTATATATTTTTGACTTGATAAAATAATTTGAAAGATGTCAACTCAAAACACATAATGCTGATTATTTTAATAAAATAAAATAGAGGCAGTTTTATTCTAATAAGAATATGTCTGGCCTAAAGTCACACCTTCCTGTGCATCTAACAGTATTCTCATTTTATCATATTTTAAAAATCCACACCTCATATTTTCTGTTACCTTATATGGATGGTGCTAATGACACACGTAGTAAACCTTCTATTAGCTCTGTAGTTGAATAGGATTTGTTTAATTTCAGTTGTCAAATAATGTGGGAAAAAAAATTCTGGTAACCCTAGGAGTTAAAATATATTAGAACGATGAAAGCAAATGTTTCACAAACAGCAATAATTTATTGATCACATTCTCTGCCAGCATAAAATTAGAAGTGTGGAATATGCCCATTTGGGAAGGCTGATGACTTACTTTTTTGAGTGGCTTAAAAGAAACTTTGAACAAGTTTCTTTTTAAAGCAGGTAAAAGAAATTAGGCGGTATATTTCTTTCTTAGTATATGTCACAAGGCGTCATTCTCTATGATGTTTCACAAAGTAGTTTCTCAATGATTTAAATTACAAAAGAAATAATCTGTAAGTTTAATCATTGAAACAATGAAGATGTGAATAAAGTGAAATACTCTCATTTGCCTTTCCTCTCCAATCCCACACCCTTAGTTATCCAGTATAAATGATTTGCTGTGCATATTTTTGATTTTGGGGTACTTTTCCCTCTGCGTTTATTAACAAAGACAGCCACATGTGTTATTTTTGAGTAAGCTCTCTGGAAACAGACTTTGAGACAGGCTGTTGTATACAAAATGTTTGCTGGAGTGAGTGCTTGTAAGTACACCTCTGAGATACACTCTTAAGGAAGTGAGAAAGGCAGCATTGTGTCAGAAGGGCAAGCTGATCTTGGATGAAGTTGCAACTGAGACCTCAGCCAAACTTACAAAGAAACTCTAGAGCTCCAGGGTGTTGGGTGTGAATGCGTACACAGGTGGAGTAAGATTTCTCAACACAAAGATTAGAATAGTTTTAGAGAAAGACAGCTTATTTTACTTCCCAAAGGTGGGAAGAGTACAACTCGAGAGAAAGAAAGGAGAAGTGTTGGCTCCGAGGATAGGGGATTTGGGGTTTTTGTTAGGGGGGTAAAGAGAAAGAAAAAAAGTGATTGTTGCCAACTGACATCAAAAACAGCTATAAAGCTGCTGTGTCTGCTTTTTAATTTTTTTTCTTCTTTGTGAGGCTGGCTTATCAGGGTCCTTGAAATCTGGTCTGGTGAGACCTGGAGCAGGGGAGATCAAACTCCTACTGTCTCCTTAGGGTGCTTCAAGGCTGTGAAAACAATTGAAGACACAGACGATTGATCAAACAAAGGGGCAGTTGCGCTGTGATCTTTCCTTTTTAAAGGGGCAATTAAGTGCTGTGAGTTTATTCCTCTTACTTTCTGTTTCATAGTTTATCTTTCTCTGTTAGCTAGTTCATTAACAAGGCTGCCCTTTCACAAAGAAGCTTTCAGAGTTGTCCCAAATTTAGGCAAGGATGCTAGGATTTTGTATCCCCACATCAGCTAGTCATTGGCCAACCTTTGGCAATAGGAACAACCTTGGCAGGAGTGCAGTTCCCAGTAAAGGACAAAGCTCAGAGCCATCATCAGCTGATAATCCCAGTAATTGGGGAATGGCCTTGTAGAGGAAATCCGGGTGGATGACTCCACAATATCTTCTATGTCCAACTATACTGTTAAGATTTTTGCTGATTTAATAAAAAATAAAATCATGTATGCATGACCTCCAGTTATTTGCATGTTTGTTAAACCATGCAATGTACACATCCTTTGAAGTGAAGATACATAAGTCTATCTCATTCTTTTTAGCGGTTATATGGTATTCATTGTAAGATTATACATTTAATGTTTTATATTTTGTTTTCTTTGTTGTTTTTGCTAATGCAGACAATGCTGCAGTATCTTTCTCGTGTGTATTTTTCTGAATTTACACTTTATTAAACATTTCATTTTACTTCAGTTAACCTAGAAAAAACAAAAAAATTCATTTAATTAATTTAGAAAATCAATTTTGATAAAATGTAATTAAATTAATATTATTATCAGGTGACAATTTAGTAATTGAAATAATTTTTTATTATATAAATAATTTATTTGTTAAATTATTTGTTAAATATTTGTTAACTATTTGTTAAATTATTTGTTAAATAAATTTCCAGAAGTTCAACTGCTGATCAAATATATGTATGTTTGTTGAAATAAACAATGGTAGATTATTTTACTAAATGCTTATGGTAACTAACACACACCACCACAGAAAGTTTGTAGAAATACACTTTTGATACTTAATGTTTTCAACGTAAATATTTTTTGCCAATCATAACTAGAAAATGTTATCTGACTGTGATTTTAATTTGCATTTTCTTGACCATTGGTATGGTTATATATTTTTTAATGTGTTTATTATCTATTTGTTTTTCCTTTTCTTTGACTTGCCTATTCATTTTGTTTTCCTTTTTTTTCTTTTTTTTTTGGTGGTTGGTTTTATTTACCTTATTCTTATT
>RJWJ010020208.1:0-20684 GCA_004363605.1 Indri indri | reverse complement strand
ATGTGTAGTAAGTTTTGATATTGGGAAATATGATTCCTTCAATTTTGTTCTTCTTTTTCAAGATTGTTTTGTCTATTCTGTCTATTGTTTTTGTCTATTCTTGCATTTTCCATCTGTATTTTTAGGATCAGCCTGTTAATTTCTGCAAAAAAGTCAACTGAGATTTTGATAGGGATTACACTGATTTATAGATCAATATGAGGAGTATTGTTATTTTAACAATATTAAGTTTTATACAGATGAACATCAGGTATTTTTTCACTGTAAATCTTTAATTTTTTAATGATGTTTTATAGTTTTCAGCACATGAGTCTTAAATTTCTTTTGTTAAAGTTATTTCTAAGTATTTTATTTTTTTTTGAAGCTATTGTGAATGGCCTTGGTTTTTAAATTTCATTTTTGGATTGTTCCTTTCCAGTGTATAGAAATACAATCAATTTTTTAATATTAATCTTGTATCCTGAAAGATTGCTGAACTTGTTAATTAGTTCTAACAGTTTTTGAGTGAACTCCTTAGGATTTTCTATATATAAGAGCATGTAATTTGTGAATAGAGGTAGTTTTACTTCTTCCTTTACAGTCTGGATGTCTTTATTTCTTTTTCTTGTCTAATTTCCCTGGCTAAAAACTCCATTACAATGTTTAATAGAAGTGGCAAGAGCAGACATTCTTATTTATCATGTTGAGGAAGTTCCCTTGAATTTCTAATTTGTTAAGTGTGTTTTTTTTTTAATCACAAAAAGGTACTGGATTTTTGTCAAATACTTTTTCCACATCTATTGAGATGATCATGTGATCTTCATCCTTTATTCTACTAATAAAGACTATGCATTTTATATGGTGTGAGGTAGGGGTCCAATATGGTGTATTATATTGATCAATTTTTGTATGTTAAGTCAATCTTCTTGCATTTCTAGGATAAATGCCGCTTGGTCACAGGTTGTTGAATGTGGCTTGCTAGTATTTTGTTGAGAATTTTTGTGTCTTACTGTTGAACTTCGAGAATTCTTTATATATTTTAGAAACCAGTCCTTTCAGATTGGGTTCTTTGCTTGTAAGCTAAATTGAGTAAACTCTGGCTAATCCAAGCAAAACCAGGATTTTTTTGGAGCATGTGAGGCCAATATGATCTTTTTAATTTTTTTTTCTTTTTTAAGTAATGGCCCTCCTAACAGGTGTGAAGTAATATCTTGTTGTAGTTTTGGTTTACATTTTCCTGATGATTAATCATGTTGAACACCTTTTCATATAGTTATTAGCCATTTGTATGTCTTTGGTGAAATGTCTATTCAAGTCCTTTGACCATTTTTTTAATCAAACTATTTTTCCTTTTTTTTCCTTTGCTGCTGAGTTGTAGGAATCCTTATATATTTTGTAAATTAATCCCTTATCAGACATGTAGTTTGAAAATATATTCTCCCATTATGTAGGTTGCTTTTTCACTCTATTGGTTGTTTCCTTCACTGTGCAAAAGTTTTAAAATTTCATGTAGTCCCATTTTTCTATTTTTGCTTTTATTGCTTGTGCTTTTGGTGTCATAGCCATGAAAGTATTGCCAAGACCAATGTCATGAAGCTTTACTGCTAAGTTTTCTTCCAGGAGTTTTAGAGTTTCAAGTCTTACATTTAAATATTTAGTCCATTTTGAGTTGGTTTTTGTACAGCGTAAGGTAGGGGTCCAATTTCATTCTTCGACACATGGATTTCCCATTTCCCCAACACCATTTGTTGAAGAGATTAATCTTTCCTCACTGTGTATTCTTAGTGTTCTTGTCAAAGATCTGTTGGTTTCATTTTGAAAAGTTAATACATACACATGGTTAAAACAATCCAAATAGTTCAAAAAAGCATTCATGAAAAAGTAAACCTTGTTTTCATCCTTTATACCAATTCCTAATGTTCACTTCCCAGAGGCAATCAACACAACCAGTTTCTTGTGTATCATTCCACAAGCATGTAAATATAGATAAGAAAAGCATATTTGTATGTTACATATATCTTCTTTTTCTTACTATTCTTTATACATCTTCAGCATATTATTTTTTCCATTTAATAATAATCTTGGAGATCATTATTTATTACTCCATATTCTACAGCCATTCCATATTTTTAAATTTCTGCACAGTGTTTCTTTGCATAGATGTACCATAATTTATCTAAGATAATTTGTAGTGGTAGATATTTAGTGTATTCAAAAACTTTTGCTGCAAAATGCTTTAATGACTAGCCTTGTACATACATCTTTGCACCCATATATACCTGTGGAATAAATACCAAAAGTGGACTTGCACATTTAAAATTTGAATACACATCTCCAAAATGCCTTCCAAGGATGAGCATATATTCCCCAAAACACTGTCTGTTAGTGGCTGTTTCTCCCACTCTCACTGATGGCATGTTATTAAACATTTTGATCTTTGTCCATGTGATTGATAAAGAGAGGTTTTTAATTGTGGTTTTAATTCGTAACTGAGTGAGGTTGACCATTCTTTCATGTGTTTAAAAGCAATTTGGATTTCTTTTTCTGGGAACTCTCTGTTCATGTTTTCCCCCCCAGTTTTCCATTTTTTCCCTTAATTGATTTGTAAAATCTTTTTTATGTAATGGAGAAATGAGCCCTCTATTTTATATTGCCTGTGTTTTTTTCCCTGAGTTTTTCACACTTCCTCCCCCCATTTGCCATGCAGAGACCTAAAATTTTAAAACGTAATTAAATCTGTCAACATTTTTTTATTCAGTAGCGTCTGGATCTTGTGTCCAGAAGGTGAAGCCGTTTTCTGTCCTGAAGTTCCAAAATATTATTTCATATTTTCTTCTAGTACTATTCTGCTTTCATTTTTTATTTTTAAACTTTTTGATACACCTGGAATTTATTTTGGTATGAGGAATGAGGAAGGGATCCACCTGCTATTTTTCCAAATGCCTAGCCAGTTTTACAATTGAGTAACCTTAGAATGGGTTATTTCTAAAGATGGCTTAAGTCTACTTTATAATCCCAGGGGCTACAGGAAGTGGGCATGGGGTCATTCAGTACCAGGAGGTGTGACTCACCCCAGTACCTTTTTGCAGAGTGATTCTGGGCAGTTAGACTAGAGACAGGTTGCTGCAAAGTGTCCTTAGGTTTTAATAATAGATCAAGCAGGACCATCAGAAAATAGTGTGGATGGGCAATATTGTTTAGAACTTTGCAGAATTGCTCTTTCAAAGTTATATTGTAGAGTTATGCCCTTGATTTCTTCTGTGGATGCTACAAGAAACAGTCTTATGGAATTCTCTGGCTGCATTATTACCCAAAGAGTTGTTTTGAGGGCATTGTTTTAACACGGTAGTGCTCAACTAAGTTTAAAGTTTTAATTTTGTTTGGAAAAAAAAGTACATCATTTATTTGTAAGATATATCACAATTAAATTTTACAGTTAAAAAGATACACAACAGAAAGCAAACTATTGGTTATCTATAAATAAAAAGAGGCACAGTTTCGCCATTATAACATTTAAAAAAATATAGTGTGAAGAGTGAGCACCTTGCGGTACATCATGTTTGACAGATTCCTGGGGGATCTTGTTCCCATCACAGGACATTGCTCATCAGGTGGGGTTACTCAATGTAATGCAGGATGGCCAGTTACATTTGAATTTCAGAGAAAAAAGAATATAATTTTAATATAAGTATGTCCCAGATATTGCATGTGGTATACTTATATTAAAATATTATTCATTTTTTAAATCTAAAATTCAAATTTAACTGGGATCCTAAATTTTTATTTGTTAACAATGCTACTCCCCCAGGGGACATTTGGCATTGTCTGGAGACATTTTTGGTTGTTAAAACTTGGGGAGGGTTTGTTATTGCCATCTAGGAGGTAGAGACCAGGGATGCTGCTAAACATCCTACAATTTATAGGGCAGCCTCCAAACAAATTGTTTAGCCCAAAATGTCAGTAGTGTAGTGGTTGAGAAACCCTGGTTTAACATATTTCTCATAGTCTCCCATGAAGACCTCTCTAGTACAAAATTTCCTTTAGAATAAAATTTGAAGAAGCGTTAAGATTCCCCCAAGGAACTGGGTTTTTTTTGGAAAATTCTTATATTAATAACAGCAAGAAAAGAACTAAATAACTGATTTTATTTCCCTTTTAACTTTGACTATTAGGAAACTCTGACCATATTAAAGGCCAAAGCATAAAGACTGTGTGGGCTCTTCCATGCTACATATATAGTTTTTCCTTTTGATTTTGACATTTAAGCCTCATTTGCATTTCCCTGGTCCTAATTCTTTTCTTCATTCATTTTTCACCATTTCTTGTACATCACTCACATCCCTTGTGGGATAAGGTGGGACACACACACAAATAGATACATTCGTATAAATATTTAACATGCATTTTCCCATACATTTGACATGGCCTTACTGTGTCCTTGGGAACCATGCAAAAAGTGGAGACTGTCCAGTTCCTTCCCCAACATCTGAAAGATCTCAGGAAATGCCTTTGCTTTCTGATTTTCTCTTTTACCTTCAGGGCCCAGACCTTAGAACACCTGAGGGGGTTGAATGGCCCTTGAAAACCAGAGCTGCCATGAGACTGGACTTGGGGCACGGGGAGAAGGGACATTAGCTTTCTCTAACTTGATCTTGGGAGGCAACGGAAGTCCTTCCTGCTGCCTGGAAAGTGAGGGTCACTCTGCAGAGGCCAAGCAGGCAGGGCCGTGCGAGGCGCTGTGGCGGCCCACGCAGACACACACTGGGAATGAACGAGATTGCATCTTCCCCCGGACCAGCGAGATTCTATAAACATAATCAAAATGTAATAGAAACTTTTTGGAAATGCTGTTATGAGGAGAAAGCATCAATCTTGATGGAACTCCGCTCAACAGGCTTTGCGGAGCTAATCAATCATGGTCAGGACTCGGCCTCCCCATCTGTCTGCGCTGGGGACCGAGCGGAGCTTGCTCACTCCCCGGCTGGGGCTGCGTCCCCTCACCAGGCAATCCATCATGCTGCAGGGGCATGGCGGGAGGGGAATAATAGCACGCTAATAAACTAGGGGCTTTTTTCATTCCCAACTAATTTTTAGTAAATGAGCCCAATCCAGACAGAGCAGGAAAAGAGCCTGAGGAGATGGTGCTTCCGAGATGCGCCTGGCTGGCTGGGGACAATGGCTCACGGCCCAGGGGAAAGCAAAGACGCCCCCGCCCTAGGGCAGACTCTCCCCGCTCAGTGGAGGGAGGAACTGGCCGGGCGGAGGCCGGGGAAGGTGAGTCCGGAACAACTTCCGGCCCGTGGCCGGAACTTCCGGGTCTGGCTCCTAAAGTGGATGGCAAGGACACGGCCGCAATAGCTGGGTCTGGTTTGGAACTCGCGAGTGAACAGGAATGTGGCTTGCTGGGGAAGCCTGAAGTTAGAGTATTAGGTCCAAGCAATGGGCCGAGGGCTGGTAACAAGAAATGAGCCCAGGGGTCAGATGCCAAGGGGAAGAATGAGGAGTAGAGAGCAAGGGGGCTCAGGCCAGAGGCTGTGAATCATTAAAGGTGGGCGGGGCCCATTTTCATGGGGGCGGTGAACATTCTAGGTTACAGAGCAGGACAGGCAGGGCTCAGACGGGGATATTCTTAGAGAGGTCTGTGATTGGAGGGACCCTGTGTGTTTCTACTTACCCTTCTATCTCCAGCACTTTGCTTAATGCATCGTTCAGGGTAGGCGCTCGTAAATATTAAATGAATACGTCAATGAGAATTGTCCCCGAGTTAGTAGATTTTGAAGATCTAGTCTTATAACCTCCTTAAATTCTTCAACTTCAGGTTCCTATCCTGAATTCCATCACAGATTCAGTCTCTGGTTTTCTCCCACCCACAACTCTATCTTGGACAGGGACGGAGGGACAGCTTTGGAGAAGGTGAATGTATTTGTCATCTATTGCTGTGTAATAAATTATGCTAAAACTAAGTGGCTTTAAACCACAATAAACGTATATTACTTCTCACAGTTGCTGTGGTCAGGGGTTCAGGAGCTGTTTTCTTTGGACTGTTCCCAGGCCTGCTCAGTCTTTCTGGAGGTGTGGTCATCAGCTCTGCACCAGGAATTTGTAGATGGCTGCGAATTTTTTGATAGTCCCCTCACCAAGAAGTGGGGGCCGTTTCCTCTCGCCTTGACTCTGGGCTGGCCTGCAAATGTTTTGGCCAATAGAGTATAGGAGAAATGATGCCATGCCAGTTATCGGCCTCATTTTTGGAAGGATTGGCAATTTCACTTTGGTCTCTTGTAGGCTGAGCTGCTGTGTGGGAAGTCTGACCACATTGCCGGGCCCATAGACAGGCCCAGAATCTATGTGGAGAGGGGGAGGCACCCAGCTGAGCCTAGACTTCTAGTTCCTGCCAAGATCCAGACATGCAAATGATGCTATCTTGGACACTTTGGCCCAGCCTAGCTGCTGGCTAAATGCCACCAAATGAGCATAGTCAGTGCCACCTAGAGGAGAAAAATGGCCTAGATGAATTCTGCCACAAAATTATGAGACATAATATTAATAAAATGGCTGTTATTTTAAACCATTACTAATTGAGATAGTTTGTTTTGCACCAAAAGATAATTGGAACACCCAGAATTCAAGGAAAGATTGTAGATTGTGTTTGGTCCAAGTGCACATTCTGTGTTTGAATCCTTTCTGTGATTATTTTTCCTAGATGTCATTCAGTGTTGCTCAAATGCCCTGAGGGGCAGTTTAATTATTGCCTCTGGAGTTATTACCCCCTTCCTGACAGTGAGATGATTATGGCTCTCCTTCCTTCTTCCTTCTCTTCCTTCATCCTCTTTTCTCCTTGGCTGTCTCCTTCCTTTCTTTCCTTCCTGAATATTTATTGGAGAGAGAATAAGAGAATGGTTCCCAGAGGAGATAATGCCTGAGCTGGGTCTTGGCTGGAGTGAGGACTTGAGCAGCACATTGGAAAGAGCTTTTTCTAGGCAGAGCGTGTGCAAAGGCAGGGCAGGTGTTGAGAGTACATGGTGTGGGGAGGGTGGCAATGGTGGCACTTGAAATGAGAGGAGAGGGAGTTGTGACCATATCACGACAGTCCTTAATGCCACTCAGTTTAGGCTTTATGGCCAGTCTGGGCAGCCCAAGATTCCCCTTTCAGAAGCCACTCTCTGGACACTGCAGGGGTGTCAGTATGGTAGCAGGAGGCCAGTTCAGAGATTGGTCACATGAAAGGTGGCGGCGGCTTGGACTGGGGTGAAGGTGGAGGGGTTGCAGGAAAGTGGGTGGTTTGGGAAGTGCCATGTGTGTTTACTGTATTACTTGAGCATATGTACTTCTGTTATAAAGGACAAGAAAAACAAACAGGATGGATGAACCTCCTAAGAAGTGTTCAGCATAGATGGTACATAAGCTAGGAGCTTATGAGATAGAGGCAAAACTTAGAGGATGTGTTGAGTATACATAATGAGTAAGCTTGTGAGACTCAGGCAGAATTCATAAAGTGTGTTAAATATAGACAGTATGAATGTTAGTGACTTGCTAATCATAGATTAAATGGCTTATATGGGAAAACAAACAATAAATAGAAATAGAAATACTTTAAATAGAAATGAATAGAAAGACCAAGTCTTGATAGTGTCACATCTGGTCTGACAGCTAGGTCATCCTTAAACTGGCCATCCACTGGTGTCACCAACCCTGGTCTCATTCTGGCCCCACGTATGTTACATTTAAGAAATGCAGATAAAGCTGATGGCTGTTTGGCAGGCTGGTAGTTAAACTACAGCAGTGGCCAGGTGTACGTATTTGTCTCAGTCTCTCCAACAAAGTATGTGTGTCATTGGCCCCAGGCACGTTCTGTCTGTTGGACACCCTCTTGCTCAAGCCTCAACTCTGGTCCTCTGAACCACACATCAGTAGGGAAGGCTGATGTGACAGAGAGGGGATGGGGGGACAGGACATATGAACGTTGTGTACCTCAGAGTTCCAGGATCAATTGGTCCTTCCACTTACTTGTACCCCATCCTAAATGTGCCAACCAACCTCACCTTTTTTTCTTTGTTTTAATTGGTTTATCAAATAGTGTGAGTTGAGCATCTCAATTTAGTCTGTGAGCCTTTTGTTCCATGGCCTCTGATTTAGTTGCCTGATGGTGTTCTTAGGGGCCACGATTGCATCACAGAATGAAGACTTGCCAAGACCTGCTGATGGATTGATGTGGAGGGGAGTACTTAGAAGGGGAGAGAGAGCCCCAGGTGATATCCAGGTTCTTGGCATCTGGGTGAGTGGAAGGGCTATTGTCAGAAGGAACTGGCTTAGGGAGATCATGATAGGTTCTGTATCAGTTATCTATTGATGTATTATAATATTATTAGAAACTTAGTAGTTAAAATGACATGCATTTATTATCTTGGAGTTCCTCTGGGTCAGGAGTCCAGGCATGGCTTAGCTGGGTCCTCACAAAACTGCAATCAAGGTATTGGTTAGGGCTTTGGTCTCGTCTGAAGCTTGACCAGAGATGGATCCACTTCCCGACTCATGTGTTTGTTGGCAGCATTCAGTTCTTTGTCGGCCACTAGACTGAGGGCTTAGTTTCTTGCTGGCTCCTTTGTTGACTATCATCCCCAGGTTGCTTTAATTCCTTGACATGTGGCCCTTTCTGTAGGAAGCACATAGCATGGCAGCCTCGTCCTTCAAATCCCGTAAGGGAAAGAGTCTCTTAGCAAGATTGGCATTACAGTCTGCTATAATATAGTCATGTACATGCAATCACACACATACGATTACCTTTGCAGAATTTTGTTGGTTAGAAGCAAGACAGAGGTCCTGCCCACAGTCAAGGGGAGAGGATTATACAATGGCCTGAACACGAAAAGGTAGGGACCATGGGGCCGCCCTAGAGTCTGTGGACCACACATTCAGTTGTGTGGGAGGAGTCGGGTCTCGTTGCTCTGTGTCTTTGGGGGCACATGGCCAACCTCTCTCTCTATGATGTGGGTGGCTGTGGGCAGTTAGAGAGCTTAATCTGGGACACAGACATTGACAAATGTAGTCTGGAAAACACTCCCCCCACCAAAGATATCCACATCAAATCTCTGGAACCTGTGAATGTGACCTTATTTGGAGAAAGCATCTTTGCAGATGTTATTAAGTCAAGGATCTTGACAGGAGATCATTCTGGAATATCCAGGTGTGCCCTAAATTCAATGACAAGTGTCCTTATAAGAGACACTCAGAGGAGAGGCACACAGAAGAGGAGACATCATGTGAGGAAGAAAATAGAGCTCAGAGTGATGCAACGACAAGCTCAGGAATTCCAGGAGCTGGAAGAAGCAAGGAACAGATTGTCCCCTACAGCCTCTGGAGTCTCCCCTAAAGCCTGCCAACACCTTGGCTTCAGACTTCTAGCCTCCATAACTCTGAGAGAATATATTTCTGTTTTAAACCACCAGCTTATGGTATTTTGTTATGACAGCCACAGGAAACTAATATGACAAATTACAGGAGATCAGAGCTCTGGTCTGGGCACCAGGAGGTCCCAAGTCTGGTCCCTGCTTGTCCCCTTTTGGACTCAGTTTCTCCATGTGTACAATGGAGGGTTGGACCAGATGACTGTTAGGGACTCAAGGAGGCTCCAAAGCCTTGACTTCTTGGATGTGGAGCTGGGTGATGCGGAAGGCCTCTGGCACTCAGGGTGAGAGAAGCCACCATGCCCCACGGGCCCCTCATCAGCCACTGTGGTGACTCTATCGCCTTTTCCTGGATGGTACCCATCAGGCAGTGTGATATTGAGACCTCTAGAGGCTCGGAGCCCTGAGAGAGGGAAGTGCTTCTGTCTGGAGCCCTGAGAGAGGGAAGTGCTTCTGTCTGTATGCAGTTCAGAATAAAAACAATAATGAACTCAAAACCACAAAGCTTACATGCATATTGAAACTAAAATAGCTTTTTAATAGTCTTTTTTTATTATGCAATTATAGATAAAGTCATCGAGGCTATTTTCTACTTGATCTGAGCACCCTAAGTATGTGCTCGTTTTGCCTCGGGTAAGCCACAGGCTGCTGGGGTGGGGGCTTCCCCCCTAACCTCTGACCCCCACATTCCATCAGTAAATCCTGTTGGCTCTGTCCCTGCCACTTCTGACCCCGCTACAGCCACCACCGTGGTCCAAAGCGCCTTTGTCTCTTGCCTGGATTATTTCACCAGCTCCTCGCAGTCTCCCTGCCTCAGCCTTGGCCCCTTCCTGGTGTTCTCTGCATAGCACGGTCCCCTGAAGAATCCTATTCGGACAGAGGTGAAGCAAGTCAGTCTGCTTCCGGGCCTCAAATGCCTCTCCATCCAACTCACAGAAGCCCAAAGTCCTTTTTTTTCTTCAAAAGAAAACTTTAATAGAGGTTATTGTTTAGAGATGTTTTAGGTTTATAGAAAGATTGAGTGGAAAATACAGAGTTCTCGAATACCTGATTTTCCACTTTCCGTTCCAGCATCTCCTGTCATGAACATCTTGCATTAGTGTAGCGCATTTGTTATGATGGAGAAACCAATAATGACATGTTATTATTCACTAAACTCCGTAGTTTACGTTAGGGCTTACTCTTTGTGTTGTGCATTATGTAGCTTTTGACCAATGTACAATGACGTGTAGCTACCATGACAATATCATACCAAAGAGTTTCCTAAAAATCCCCTGCGCTCCACCTATTCACCCCTCCCTCTCTCCCCTGAACCCCTGGCAACCACTGATTTTTTTTTTTTTTTTACTGTCTCTAAAATTTTGCCTTTTCCTGAATGTCACATAGTTGGCATCATACAGTATGTAGCCTTTTCAGATTGGCTTCTTTCACTTAGCAATATACATTTAAGACTTCACATCCCCAAGTCCGTTTCATTGGCCCTAAAGCTCTTGGTGAGCTCTCCCCCACTGTTTTCTTTTTTTTTTTGAGACAGAGTCTGGTTCTGTTGCCCTGGCTAGAGTGCCGTGGCATTAGCCTAGCTCACAGCAACCTCAAACTCCTGGGCTCAAGCGATCCACCTGCCTCAACCTTCCGAGTAGCTGGGACTACAGGCATGCGCCACCATGCCTAGCTAATTTTTTCTATATATATGTATTTTTAGTTGTCCAGATAATTTCTTTCTATTTTTTTTAGTAGAGACGGGGTCTCGCTCTTGCTTAGGCTGGTCTCGAACTCCTGACCTTGAGCGATCCACCCGCCTCGGCCTCCCAGAGTGCTAGGATTACAGGCGTGAGCCACCATGCCCGGCCTCCCCCACTATTTTTGACCTCAGTTCCTCCCCCTGTCTCCTTGCTCAGTCTGCTCCAGCCATGCTGACTTCCTTGTTGTTCCTTGATCATGCCAGGCATGTTCTTGCCTCTGGGTCTTTACACTTGCTGTTCCCTCTGCCTGGAATGCTGTTCCCTTGATATTTGCATGACTGATTCTCTCATCTCCTTCAAGTCTCTGCTTAAATGCCACCTCCACAGAGAGGTCCTCCTGGAGCACCTTAGGTAGTAACCTGACCAATATAAAACAGCTGCCCCAATCCCTATGACTCGATTATTCTCTACAGAATGTCCCCTTACCATATAGTACATAATTTATCTTTGAATTTTATTACTGTCTTTCCTCCTGCACTAGACTGGAAGATCCATGAAGGTCAGGGATTTTTGCCTGTTTTATTCACTGACATATATCTCTAGGGCCTGGCACTACCTTGGGGAAGGGAGACAGATGAGAATCTGATTGGACCTCCATGTTTGGGGGACAGGTGGATGGTGGCCCCATTAGCTAGGGCTGAGCACCACAATTTTGAGATCAGTTGGGGCAGTGATGTGGGAGAGAAAAGGGTCAGGAGACAGATTTTGAAAGGAAGAGGAAAACTCTTGGCTCCAAAATAGCAGCGTTTTCCTCTGGCCTTGCTTTTCTCTGTGTATTTACCTGTAACTTCTTCCAACTTCTGCTGGGGACAGAGAGAAGGGGAGGATGGGAATCCTCCAGGGGCTCGGGCTGCTGCTCAGCTCGCAATGTAGCCTGACAAATCAAGTGGGTAAAACCCATTAATTAGCAGTTTTGGAAACAGTTGCAAAGTTAATTATTCCGTTTTCTGATGAAAGAAAGCTAATTTTTGGCATTTACCCTGACAGTGACATGAACTAACATTTTTCGAGTTGACATCTCTCAAGATAAATGATGCTGTGAGGCATTTGTGCAAACATCCTGACCCAAAACTCACTGCCGAAGACTGTCTGGAATGGGTGCCTTTGCTGCGGCGTTTTGCCCCACAAATTTGGGGGTTGGGCGAGCCCAGGAAGGTGCTTATCTGGGGTGGGGTGAAGAGGAGGGAGCTGGTAATATACAGACAAGACTCGAAGCCCAAGAGAACATTTGCATATTCAGAAGGCTTTGCCGTAAGGGAGGGAGCGGGGAGTGCATTAACATCTCTGCCTATCTGTCTGTCTGTCTGGTTGTGATGAGATGCATACCCTAGAGGGACCTAGTTCTAAGTGGTTGCTTCAAAATTTAGATGTTCTCCCCAGACTTTGGTTTTGAATAACGGCGCCTGCATGCAACTGTCTGCTTCACACCTCCACTTGGCGTCTTATGGGCATCTCAAACTCACTATGTCCCAAAGGCTCCCAGAGTCCCCACCACCCGCCATGTTTGCCTCCCCTAAGTCTCCTTTATTCAAGGCAATGACACCATTATCCATCCAAATGCTCGAGCTAGGACCATAGCCATCATCTCTGATACTTGCCTTTCCTTCACCCATTGCTGACATCCAGTTCATCAGCAAGGTCTGCCAGGGCTACCTCCGAAACAGATCTCAGATCTGTCCTCTCCTTTTGGCATCTCACACCACTACCCTAGTCTAAATGACCATTATTCCTTCAGACTCAGTGTTGTCTTGCAGAAACAGAATGAGAGCCACACCTGGCAGTTTACATTTTCTTGTGGCTACACTGAAAAAGTAAAAAGAAACAAATGAATTTAATTTTAATAATCTATTTTATTTAACCCAATATATTCAAGCTGTTTTCATTTTAACATAATAAATATAAACCATTATTGAGATGCTTTACATTCTTTTTCTTTTTTTGTCCTACGTCTCCAAAATCCAGTGTGCATTTGATGTTTACAGCACATTTCAATTTGGATACTAAAGTTTCATGGGAAACACTTGATCTGTGTTTAGACTTCATAACATTTATGGTTGGAAAAAGTAGAATCATATACCCTAAGTTGCTCCAAACATACCGAAACATTTTTAAAAAGCTGAATCAAGTATTTGATTTTATTTAAATAAAATAAAATATTCAGTTCCCCCGTCGCACAAGCCCATTTCAGTTGCTCACTCATGGCTGGCAGCTGCTGTATTAGACAGTGTGGTTCTAAACCATCTCCTCTCCCCATCTTGCCTCTTTTCAACCCAATTCTCCACGGAGCAGCCAGAGAGACTTTTATCTTCAATATGCAAATTAGACCAGGCCACTTCCGGTCAGACCCAGGATAAAAACAGAAACTCCTTCCTGTAGTCTACAGGGCCTTGCATGATCTGGTCCCTGCCTACGTCACCTGACCACCTCGTGCTACTCTCTGTCAGTGCAGCCAGCAGCCTTCGCTTGGCTTTCTTTTAGTTCCTCCAACATGTCATGCCTGGCATTGCTGAGGTGTAAATGGTGAAGGGGGAGTGGAGAAGGTCCCCAGGTGCCTTGCAGGCCAGGTGGTCCTAGGGGTTCCAGGGAGCTCCTGAGGGTGTGTATGGACCAGGGTCTGCGTTAACTCTTCGTGAATGCCTCTCTTTGCCTCTCTAGAACTGAGTTTGAATTGCATGCTTGGGGCAGCATCTCTCTTAACACAGGCAGATTAATTGGAAACAGATGTCAAGCGGTGGGAGTTAAATACAGATATCTCACCAAATGTCAGCCCTTCCCCTGGGCCACGATGGAGTCCTCGTTTCTCATCCTCATCAGGGAATTGGGAAGAAGCCTCTTAGACATGCTGGTGGCATGGTTGACCCTGAGAGTTGTTTAGCCTTTCTCAAAAGTCCTGGGCAAATTATAGCTCTGAAAATTGGAACCTACTTGATGAATTTATTTGTGTCAGATGGATACAAACAAAAAGTGCTCTCAGAATAGCTGACTTATATGCGTGCTCAGGTGGTTGGGGAAGGACCACAGAACCTTCAGATTATAAGAAGGAATGGTCTCATCTTCCCACTTCTGAGGGGGTAAAACTGAAGCCTGGAACATGGAAGGAATGTTTCCAAGGTCACTCAGCAGGTTAGTGTCAGAGCTGGGGATGGAACTCAAAGCCGGAACCTATTTTTTTTTTTTTTAGAGATGGGGTCTTACTATGTTGTCCAGGCTAGACTCAAACTCCTGGGCTCAAGTGATCTTCTTTCTTCAGCCTCCCGAGTAGCTGGGACTACCACACCCAGCCTCAGAAACTGTTTTCTAAAATGTGAATCTTATGTTGTTTCTTTCCATCCTCCCTGTTGCCTAGAGAATAAACCCCAAGTCCTTGGCAGGGCTGGGAGGTTGTTTACCTTCTCCCCTTTACTTCAGCCTCATCTCCCCATCTCTTCCAGGCTAAGCGACCTCCTTGCATTCCTGAACATCTCTCTCTGATGCCTTTGCCTGTGATGTTTCCTCTGTCTCCCCACTTAACTAGTAAACTCCTATTCACCCTTCACAACCCAACTCAGACACACCCTCTTCTCAGAAGTGCCCTCAACTTCTAGACAGACTTAGTCTGCCCCTCTTCTGGGATCTCATGGCACTGGGAGATGTCACTGTAATTATGTATTTGTCTGTCCTCTTTCCCTGCCCTCAAGCCCCTGTGTTTTATTTTATCTTTGCTTCCCCGGAGCTTGGCACAGAGCCTGGCACACAGAAGGCACTCAGTAAATATTGGTGACTGTGACGTTGCCAAAGCCAAGGGACCCGTTTCTTTGCTTTCTTACTTAGCTTTTCAGTAGCATCTGGTGCCACTAAACTCTCTCTCCTTCAGAAGCTCCTTCCCTTAGCACCTGTGGCTCCCTGCTGCCTGGTTTTTCCTCCCCTCTCTGACTGTTTTGCCTCGGTCTCCTTTTTGGACATCTTTTATAGGCTGTGGGTGTTCAGGGATTTGTCCTGGTCTGCTGCAGGCCTCCCCTGGAAAGCCTTCTCTGTCTGGGTTAGGTGTCGTGGGACTCCAGGTCTTAGCTTATGCTGTTCACTCTCTCTGGGACACTCTTCCCTTCATGTCTGGCATGACCAGCTTCTTTTCCACCTTCAGCGTTTCAGCCTAAAGGCTACCCTCTCAGAGAGTCCTGCCCTGACCACCGAGCACCTTCCTGGGGTTGGGCAGTGGGCAACTGGCAGGAATGGTGGCCGGATGGATGGATGGAGGAGTGGGTGGAACCTGGGGCACGGGAGCTGTCTGGAGGTGCCGGCATCTTGAGCCCAAAGAGCTAAAGTCACCAGGATCATCGGCTGGGGGTTCCACGCCTCGGTCTAGAGCCAGGCAGGCCCTAGTATTTTTGGGTTATTAACTCCCCTCAGTAAACTTCCAGTGAGTGTGATAAAACACTCAGCAGAATGCAGCAAGAGCTCATAAAAGCAGGATTTAGTGCCATTTTATAGATGTCAGGGCTGACTTCTACACTCAAGCTGGTGTATATTTAAAATTCACGCCTGACTCACTGCCTTTGGGGAGAAGGCCTGAGGCCTGGGGGGAGGAGATGACAGGTTCCATGCTCGCCCCCCAGGTCTAGCACACCTGGAGTGGACACCAGGGTGTGAGGCATCTCAGGAGAGATCAGGCAGAGCCACGCTGAGCCTCGGTCAGCCTCCTTTCAGGAAGCAGCCCACATCTTGGGAGAAGGCCCTGGAGGAAAAAGGAGCTGAGTTGCTCGGGTCTCTTGGTAGCCAGGACATAAGCTGAGTGCCTGTCCATTTGGTCTGGATTTGGGGCTATGGCTATTTCCATGTGGCCAGCTGGGTCATGGAACGGAAGAACTCAGGGATGCTTATTTGGGCCTCAAACCTAACACACCTTAGAGAAATTTTTTTTTTTTTTTTGGACGGGATAGCTGCTGTTTACCGGGCTCAGCCGTTAGGATGTTGCCCGGGTTTGGGGTGACCTGGCTGGACGTTCATATTCTGATGCCTGTTCGATACCCTCCACCTCTTAATCCTTGACGACCATTTTAAAAATAGCAAGTTCGGATAATTAAAAAATACTTATTACTCATCACATCATATGAAAGATATATAACATTGAATATATTATGTTATTACTTAATATTTTCACTTTGGAAAGCAGCTATAATAAAATTTATTTAAAGCATCAATTGAAGGTCAATTGGTAGTTAACCTGATATTTTAAAGTTAATTCTCGAATGTGATGGTGATTATTCACTAATAATAATGAAGCAATTCTCATTTTAGGTTCAAGTTGCAAAGTTTTCCCCCTTTTTGCACTTGATTTTCTCTTTTTTTTTTTCTGAGACAGAGTCTCACTCTGTTGCCCAGGCTGGAGTGCCGTGGCGTCAGCCTAGCTCACAGCAACCTCAAATTCCTGGGCTCAAGCAATCCTTCTGCCCCAGCCTCCCAAGTAGCCGGGACTACAGGAATGCACCACCGTGCCCGGCTAATTTTTTCTATATATGTTTTTAGTCGTCCATCCAATTTCTTTCTATTTTTTTAGTAGAGATGGGGTCTCGCTCTTGCTCAGGCTGGTCTAAAACTCCTGAGCTCACACGATCTGCTTGCCTCGGCCTCCCAGAGTGCTAGGATTATGGGCGTGAGCCACCATGCCCGGCCCGCATTTGATTTTCTTAAGAGTTGATATCCCAAATGCACAGAAACACGGTGTTGAAAACACAGGGTAGAATTGTCCACTTGTTTTTTTTTTTAATGATGCAAGATTTGTTTTTGTGATAGAAATCTAGAACTACTCATCAAGAGAGATGCTTGCATGAATGTTTTGCTTGAATGTTTTGAGGCTGTGGTTTGGAAACAGAAGTTAATTCTTCTTATAAAATAAAATAAAAATCAGCCGTAACAGCACTGCAATCAGGACTTGGGTTGCAGGGGTCTTGTGATGCCTATGAAATTACCCACAGTGATCAGATGAGGCATTGGATGACCCTTCAGCATCAAATCACCGTTTGAGAAGACCTGTTTGCTGTCCTGATCCAGAAGGAGGAAAAGTTCTAGCCTGTCCCAGCAAGCACCCACTCTCCCTGGTGACTGAGAGCTGAGCCCATGCTCCAGCTCATGGTTCTCCACTCGGCTCAGGGCTGATGTGGTCATGACGGCTGTTGGACTTCAGCGCACCAGTGTGTATCCTCAGCCTGAGAAACTGAACTGCCCAACGCTGATCATCAGTTTACCATTTCAGTGCTTATTCCCACCTCCTGCCTGACTTCGAGTGTGTTTTCAATGGACAGCCCTTGTGTCTCTTCTCTTTTCTCTGGAAAGTTGCCTTAGGCTCCCAGAGTCACTTGTCCACGTGAACAGAGAACCAGAACATTCCTAGGAATACAGCCTCTATCCTTACCCTCATTTCTGCCCGTTCTCCCGTGGGAGCTCTCTTGCCTTGGGGCAGGGTGACTCTGTGTAACCCCGCTCCATAGCGCCCCTAACAATAGGCTGAAGCCAGCCTCAGCGGAACTTTTGTCTGGAACCACACCTTGCTTGGTTTCTTCCCTTTCTCTGTCCTGTTCCTCTCCGTTTCTCTGGGGAGCCCTTCTCTAATAAATCGCTCACACCCAAATCCTTGTCTTAGGGTCTGCATGTGCAGAACCTGACCTGAGACATGAACCTTGATAGATTAGCTGCCTCTGTGGACAGTTTGTGTTATTTGAGAATCCTATACCCAGCTGTGGGGCAAAGACTGGGGGAAATTGAAGGGCTGGACTTCCAATTACGGAGAAATTTAGACAATAGTGCCTCATGGTTGTGAGAAGGGGCTTAAGCACCATACAGACCTGTTAATTACACGCTTTCGGTGGCCTTGGACAGTTTGCTTAACATCGCCGGCCCTGAGTTTTCTTATCTGCCAAATAGTGACAATGGTAATAGCTACTCCGTGGGTTGATTATGAGGATGAAGAAAGAAGATGCGTGTAAAGTGCTTAGCACAGTGTCTGGCACATGGCAAGTACCCCAGGAGTGATGGCTATGATTATTTTTTGGCTTGAGCTCCATCTCAAATATGTAATCAGGACGTTAGCCTTATCAGCCACGCTGGGGTGGCCAGGTTTCATTTCTAGGTGGAAAATGTGTAATTAGGAGGGAGAATTCCCTTTCTTCCTCAGGAAAAGGGAAAGTATTTAAGCAGTGCTTTCTAATGATTGGTCTCGTACCAACAGTGTATGGTAAGATTGATTGATGCCTGAGGAGTATCATTTGTTAAATATTTTAAATATCGCCCTCGCCTGGGGATTTCCTGATGAGTCAAGTTGGGCAGGTCGTTCGCCTTTGATTTGACACATTCTTCAGAGAGTAAGAAGAAAAGATGGAACAGATCGAAGATGGAAACTAACCTGTATCTAGAAACTTCTATGGGCCAGTCATTATCTCATTTAATCCTACAAATCCTCCAAGATTGGGAATTTTATTCTCATTTTCCAGTTGGAGAAACCAAAATCTGTTAAAATAATTTATGCAGAATCAAGTGACCACATCGCCGGGCCTGAGGGAGGCTGTCCAGTATCAAGGGGTCAGGGGGTGGGGCAGAATTGCAACACGAGTCTGTTTTCCCCAAAGTTCCTGTTTATTCTAGCACCAAGAGGTCACCGAAGACACTGAAATTCTGCAGTAAAATTCTGCAGGACACTGGGCAGTGAGAATGTAATAAAAATCACAGGAGCTTTTAAAGTAACAGTTGGAATTGAGCATCTCAAAGTCCCTAGAAGCGCAGGGAATTTGTGCTTGTAGAAAACACCTTCTAAGCTCAATTGCAGCTTCCAGAAGATTCTAAGGACCTTTCCTCCAGCAGCCACAGCCTCTGTGCCACCAGAGTTAGGTTCTCTTTATTAAATGGCCAATTCATAGGAGCAGTGAATGTCCGTTTTGTAGTTGGTTGGTGGCAGTGAGACAGCATGCTGTTCTGGTAGGAACAGGACCCCAAATCAAACACACTCACGTTTAGATTCCGACTCAGCCGATTAATAGTGATGTCCTCCTGGGCAAGGTGCATAACCTCTCTGTTTGTTTCCTTGACGGTCTCATATCGTAGGTGCTCAACAATGCTTTGTCCCCTTGTTAGTTCACACTTCTCTGCTTTGTTGCCTGGTGAAGAAACCTTAGGAGATTCTGTTCAGGGATGGCTTTTCTTGGTCCTCTCCAAACCAAGTTAGCAGATTTTCTGTTTTTCTGCTGTCTCAGCGGAAAACTGTGTGAATACTTTGATGATGGCACTTGCCACATTGTGTCATCGCAATCTGTTTAAAAATCTGTGTCTGCCAGAATGCCTTGGGCTGCAAGTAACAGATAATCACATTCAAACTGGCTTATTCAATGGGAAAATTAACATGCCAAGGAACAAAAAGCCTAAAGGGGCTAGACTCCATCTCTGAGATTGAGTGGTGCCATCAAAGGGGAGAGAGGAGGTGGTGGTTTCAAAACATGGATGGAATGTTACATGTTGCCTGGCCCTGGCTACCGAGCTTCTGTTTCTGGAGCTTGCAACGTTTCAAAGCCCTGAGAGTCGACTGCTGTAGTGTCTCTGAGATTGGGACCAACCCATCCCTCCTTTGGTGATTGGCTGTAGTGCCTTCTGATTTTGACCTCCGCGTATCTCCACTGCTGCTGCTTTTGCGCTGGGCAAGGGAGGGAAGGGCGGTCCATGTTTGGACAGCCTCACACCTGATCAGGAAGTAAAATAAACCAATGCATAAAATATATCACAATCCACGCAAACCTCCAGGTTCCAGCAACCTGGGAGGACGCTCACAAGCAGAAACTGTCAATAGGGAGAATTACAATCGGAAATCTTTTGCGGAGATTATGGTAGTATTCAGGATCCCCTGGCGGAGTCTTCCTCCTCTTTTACTTTCTCTCCTTTTCTCATGCCAAGCACATTCCATGTCTCTCTTACACAGCAGAGACCACCAAGGTGAGAAAATGCTGCTTCCTTTCCTTGCTTCTAATTTGGAATGGTGTCTGCTTTTCATAAATTATTTTATTTTATTTTATTTTATTTTATTTTATTTTATTGGAGATAGGATCTCACTTTGTCATCCAGGCTGGAGTGCAGTGACACAACCATAGCTCACTGTAACCTCAAACTCCGGGGCTCAAGTGATTCTCCTGTCTCAGCCTCCCTAATAGACGGGGATTACAGGTGACTGCAACCACATCTGGCTAATTTTTAAATTTTTTTTGTGTAGAGACAGGGTCTGATTATGTTGCCCAGGCTGGTCTCAAACTCCTGGCCTTAAGTGATCCTTCTGCCTTGGCCTTCTGAAGTGCTAGGATTACAGGAGTGAGCCTCCAGCCCAGCCTGTTTTTCATAAATTTGCCCTCACACGCCTCAAGAATCAGATGGTCAGGTGACCAGTTTAGCAGCCAGACAAATCCCAGCTCTGCTACGTACTGGCTGTGGAACCCTACACAATCTACTTAACCTTCTGAAGCCTCGCTGCTTCCATCCATCTAATGGGATAATAATTACACCCACCCCCTTGAGTTGTTATCAGTATGGCGTGAGGTCACGTAGGCAATGTGCC
>RJWJ010020207.1:0-29369 GCA_004363605.1 Indri indri | reverse complement strand
AATGTCAACACCCAGTGTGGTGGCTGCCACTGGCTCCGGGGTCGCCCCCTTGTGGTTGGAGAGCATCATTCTGGCTCATGGGAAGAGTCAAAGGCTTCCTGGAACACACACTGTTCTAAGAATTCAAATAGCAGGAAAGCCCTGATATCCCGCGCACATGCATGCATGCTCGCGCGCATACACACGTGTGTGTGTGTGTGTTCTGACCTTGATGTCCTGTCTGTGCAAAGTGTTAGCTATTCGATTTGGTATTAGAGAGAACTGGCAGGAAAACGAGAGTGAGGCTCTTGTCTCCAAAGTTATTTGCAGGGCCCGCCTTGGTGTCAGTACCGAAATGCATGGCCCTCTGCGTGCTTGGTGTTGGATAATGAGAGTTCAGAGTAGTGGCCTGGCAGCAATGCAGGAGCCTGAAGTGCCTTCTGAATCATCAAAGGGAATGCTTAAATTTGGTAAATACTGGCCACACGGTGCTTTGTCCAGGCACAGTGCCAGGCGGGGGTGAGGGGCGTTCAGATATGAGCAGATCCAGTCTCTACTCTCAGGAAACTGAGGCAGATGGGAAGGGTAAGACAGGTCCAGAAATGTGTGCTGAGCGCGAGGCGACCACACGCATGAGTTCTCAGGGGACAGAGTCATGCCACTGTGGAGGCTAGCAGGGCCAAGTTCAAATCCCAGCTCACTAGCTGTGACTTTAGGAATGTCCTTTAATCTCGTTGACTCTGTTTCCTCATCCATAAAAAAAAAAGAAAAAAAGTGGGAATCTCCGAGACCTCATAAAATGTTTGTGAACATTAAACGTTTTGAAAGAATGTCAAAATACTACACATAGTGCTTGGCACATAGTAAGTGCTCAGTAGATTATTACTAGTTCATGCTATTATTTAATGTGTTCACACGGGGTAGGCTGTGGGGGACAGGGAGAAGTTCAGAATCAGAAAATAGTTTCACCAGTGATTCCTAAAAGCTAGTGGGCTTCGTATGAGTTTTTCCTGAAGTGGCAAGGGTTGGGAGTAGGGAGAGTTGGCAGGAGGAAATGTACAGAAGTCTGGCTTCTAGTCCACATTCTATATGGCATTTTATCATTTCAAGGTATTTTTATAGCCATCGCCCCTTTCTAAAGTAGAAGGGCGTGAGCCAGCCGTGAGTTTCATTGGTCACATCAGTGGAGGTTGATGGGTACTGACTGCCTGGACGGTGTTGGGAAGGTTCCCGAGGCTATGTCCAGGCCTTGATAGGAAAGGGTGCCAAGCTTCACGGGCAGTGTCAGCCCCGGAGGGGAGACAGCTCGTGTGCATGCCGTCCATCCAGTCTTGCGTGGTCTTCTTGGAAACAGGAGTGTTGTTCCTTTGGCCTTTCTTGCAGGTGGAAGTCATCAAGAAAGCCTACATGCAAGGGGAAGTGGAATTTGAGGATGGGGAAAATGGTGAGGATGGAGCTGCCTCCCCCAGGAACGTGGGGCACAACATCTACATATTAGCTCACCAGGTAGGCCCTGTCCCCAGGCCTGCTCCAGGTGCGGCTTCCCTGTGGGCCACGGTTCCGAGCTGGGGGGCGGGGGCCCTTAGGCTTGGTTTTCCCGTGAGGCTTTAGCATAGGGCTGTCCGTGCCCGGAAGAATGTGGCTCACAGGTGCCTTTGGCGGCCTGACCCAGTGTGCTGAGTTGCCGGACTTCTCCGTTTTTCCACTCTGGTAGGGTCACAGAGTTGGAAATCCCCACGCTTCTTAAACGCATTCATCCCCAAGAAGTGACACTTTTATGACTTTGGAGACAGTTGAAAGGAGTCATACGTTTTTATAAATATTGATGAGTCTCTCAACAATCTAAAGAAATAGACTTCAGCTTCCTTTGCCTATCGCATTTGGAAATCTGTGGGAACTTGTCGTTATGACTTCCTTTTGTTTCCCTTTTTGGGTATATGATAACACTTTATGTCCTGGCACCAACATGCCATGTTTCATCACTCTCTTCCCAAGAGGCTGGGTTTTTGAAGCTACTTCCTCTTTTTGGATGTGGATGTGCCTTGAGCTTTCTGGTGTGTAGGGGCAGGCTGCGACCCTGCTGGAGGCCTGAGTTTCCTGTCCCTTTTACCTCTTCGAAATTCAGGTATAGGAACTAGATATAAAGTGATGATGGTATTGGGCCTGACGCCGGTAGGTCCCTGCTATTGGCTGAAGAATTTCAGACGGTCTCCTGTCCCTTATCTCCTCTGTGACCAGCATCTAGCCACTGAGGTTTCTGGATGGAGGCTCCATGGACTGTGTAGAAAACCCCATCTCCCTCCTATCTAGCTGATGGAATCAGAGGAAAGTGGGCCCTTACGTGGGCATGAGTTTTCCATGCTTTTCTACCAAGGTCCCAAAAGCACACCTTGATGGGGTGGAGCAAGCCTCCTGGTGCCTTTCCCCTTCGGCTTGCCACTGGTTATTATGCACTTTTTTTATACCCAAAGTTAGAAAGGAGCTTGCATTCCTGTTGTGAAGAGACACCGACCCCCTGTATTTCTGTCCTTGTGTTCTAGTTGGCTCGACATAACAAAGAACTTCAGAGCATGCTGAAACCTGGTGGCCAAGTGGACGGAGATGAAGCGCTGGAGTTTTATGCCAAGCACACGGCACAGATAGAGGTAAGAGCAGAGAAAGCCCAGGGCACGGGCCTGTGTTCAGCGTGCAATGCCCCACACGGAGGCTGGCATGCACTCATTGGTCTGAGCAATAAAAATGTGTGAGCACCTACTGGATGCTGAATATCCAGTGATGGCCAAGACAGTGATGATTGTTGCTCGAGATCTGGTGGGGAAGCAGACACTGAGCAACCCCACGTGAGTGAGTCTCATTCACTGCAAATTCTGACGAGGCCACGAGGACAGGGAAGGCATCATAAGATAGTCCAGCAGAGGGACCTGCTGTAGATTGTGATGGTCAAGGAGCCCTGTCCTGAAGACATGGCATCTAAGCACAGACTCTGGGGGTGGGAAAATTCTAAGCGAGATGGAGGAGCTGAACAAGGCCTCAGGGCTCAAGGCAGGAGGTCAGTGAGCAAGAGGGAGAGCATCCCAGATCTCGCGGGGCTACATGTGACACATCTGGGCTGCACCCTCAGAGCAAAGGGGGACTGCTGGGAAGTATTCCCCAGGGGAGTGTTACAATCCAAGCTGTGTTTAAAAAAAGAAAAAGGAAAATCATGTACGGTGAGCATGGAGATGGCCCTCATGGGGAAGGGGAGACTGCCTAGGGCATACTGACATTCCAGAAGCAGGTGGTCGGCAGCCATAGGTTAAAAAGAAGACAAGCTGAAGCCATACGCATCACTATTGCATTGAAAATTTGACTTGCTAAATTCTCTCAATAAAGCTTCATAATTTTCTCTGGGGAAAAATAACTTACTAGTCCTCTGAAAACTCTGAAATAAGGCTCAGAGAGGTGGCATCACTGGTCCGATTACCAGTAACAGAGCTGGAGTGTTAATCCTGATCTGTCTTGTCCCTGAGCCCATGGGTGCATTTTATGTTACCCACATTGTTTCTCAGCATCTGGGAGAACACAGACTTCTACCTCCAGGTTCTAGGAAGTAAGAGATGGTGTGCCTTGTTTTGCTACTGAGGAAATGCACAAGGTCAATATTAGTGGTGGAACAAAGGTTTTGAAGAACTAACAGACTCCTTTGAACAATATAAAATGTCCAGAACGGAGAGATTTCAAGAAAGTGTTCTTATGCAACGTCTCAGGTTTCTGGGTTGTCCTCATGAAGTGCTTCATGTCACTGATTACCAACCATGCCAGCGTACGTGAGTAGATGTCCTTGATTTCCCGTTAATGCCTAGAAGCTTGACTGAAGGGCCAGTTCTGTCCTCTAGAGCCCTTAAAAGACAAGCCTCAGGTGTTGGCGACCTAATGTCACAGGAGAATAGAAGCTTGGGGCTCATCTCAATGAGCCCCTGGGCTTGCTAGGGAGAAGGCTGAGGCCTGATCAGGTTAAGGGGTGTGAACAAGGTCCTCCAGCCCATTAGGAGACTGTTTTCTCCTGACTCCCAATTCTAAGTCTGCTAAAAAAAAAAAACAATGGTATGTGTAGGTCTTAAATGACAGAGAGAAAAGTGGCCAGGCATGATGTCCCTAGCTCTCAAATCCTGCTCTTGGCCAGTCACTCATCTCATCACATTTCCCTAGGGAGGTGTCTGTGCAGAGCCAGGGATGCGTAGTTCCTACCTGGGCTTTCCGCACAGACCCAGTGCCTTCCCTCCGGTGAGTTAGGCTGGGTAGCCTTGGAGTCTGGAATTTGCTCCTTACCAGAAGGTCCCCTTGTCTACTCCTCCTTTCCCTCCAGAACCTGCCACACATCTCAGATCATTTTCCTTCGGTGAAAGGAAGGACTGATCCTGAGCCCGCGTGACTGTGTAATGCAGGCAGGCTCCTTGCAGCAGGAGACCAGGGTTGGTCCCTGCCTGTGTGCACACCAAGATCTCTTGGGGAGCTGGCTGGTGTGCACGTTTTAATTACTTCCCCCCACCACAATTCCAGTTAAATGAGGCTGGATTATGGACCAGAATCAGTATGGTAACTAAGCCTCCCAAAGCCTGATCTCCATCTGGAAGTGCTAGTCTAAAAGCCACGTCCCTCAGAACTTAGGGAGCCAGGACTGTGTGGGAAGCTGTCTCACCTCTGAGAGAGTTTCCCACTGCAACTTGACCCGAGTCCCCCTCTTGCAGCATCAGGGAACAAAGGTACTGGGAGAGTGAGAACCAGCTCTTGCAGAGGGCCTTTTCCGTGGGCCTCACCTGACTTCTCCAGTCTCTGGGGAGGAAGAAGAAAGAGAGGCCATGCCTCCTCTGTTGTGCTGCACCCACGGCAGAGATTTTGAAATCTCTGCTCCTCAGGACTGTGACATGGTCAGGTGTCCCAGAACTTGAATAATCCAGACTAGACTACCTCCTCTCTGGAGATGGAGCTAGATTAGGAAGGGTATGGAAGACACCTGCAAGGTGTCCACACCTGAGCCCAACAAAGCTAGTGTAAGGAACAACGAGTTAAGTGGGCATATTGGCTCATGTATCATGTTTTAGATGCTTTGACAAGAGACAAGAGGTCATTGCAACTGGGTATAAACCAAAGATCTTTTTAAAGTTCCTATCCAGGAAAAATAATCCAATTTTGCTATCTTGAAAAAGGGTCTTGGGTGAGATTTGCACCACTGCCCAACCCTGCACTCTCCACTATGGTAGCCACTAGCTGTGTGCAGATATTTAAATTAAAATTATGTAAAATTAAGCATTCTCCTCAGTTGCACTAGCCACATGTGACTAGTGGCTGTCCTTTTGGACAAGACAGACACAGAATCATTGCGTCATTACAGAAAGTTCCAGCCTCATCTGAATCTGCACACACAGCACAGTAAACTGTCCCAGATGAAAGTTGGTCACATTGAAATTAATGGGTCTGAGGTTAGAAAGGTACTCTTTCAGGCTTACCAAAACTATCTTTTTATATAAATCTAAGAGACACACAGCCCAGTGTGGGGTTATAAAATCAGAGAAGATCATATCATACTTGATCTTGAACACTGAGTCCGCCACCAATAGCAAATAGTCTTATTTAGTAAGAAGTTTCAAAGATGAGTGTTGAATCTCGTCCATTCTCTCACCCTAGATTGTCAGATTAGACCGAACAATGGAACAGATCGTCTTTCCCGTGCCCAGCATATGTGAATTTCTAACCAAGGAGTCCAAACTACGAATTTACTACACCACAGAGAGGGACGAGCAAGGCAGCAAAATCAATGACTTCTTCCTGCGCTCTGAAGACCTCTTCAACGAGATGAACTGGCAGAAGAAACTGAGAGGTGGGTCGTGGCGCTCCTGCAACCATGTGGGGAGATGCAGCTCTGGGCTTTCACAGACTCTGGCTTGATGTGCGTTTATCTCGGAGCAGGAGCGAAGCTGGTGTAATTTATGATGGTTTGTACCTCCGGCCCCCAGGAAGTCACAGACACTTCTGTAGCTGATAAACAGGCCCCTGAGTGGGGCAGTTCCCCTGAAAAGGCTTCCTTCATGCAGCATTTGACTTGATTGGGGAGCTCCATAGATGACTTTTAAAATGCCTCTTTTTGCTGTCTCTATGTAGAAAATAAAAGGAAGGAGAGAGAGAAAAAAAAGGGCAGGCCCTTGAGCTCACAGGATGGTTCACTTGAGCAGGAAATTCAGACGGCTTGATGGCTCATTTACTAGCACACCTGCTTTGGAGCCTCTCGTATTTTCCCTTTTTACAGGGTAGCTCGCATTTTAGACTCTAAATCATTTTACAGGCAGTAGAATCGTTTGCCACATAAGATGCGTCGTTGCTCACCAGTGAGTCCTGTTGAGAAGCCCTGCCAGTCGGGTCGAAATTATTCATCTGCAACACGTTTATAGGGCTTCCCCAGACGGCTTCTGTGCTCCCGGTTTTCACTGGGGTTTTAATGTGATCCTTCAGTACCAGCAGTGCGCTTGGCACCGGCTGTCGAGACCAACTTAAAAAGGATCATGCTTTATTTCTATCTGTTAGTCAGGAGCCAGATTCTTTATTTGAAACTCTGGATTCCGGCTACAGTGGGTGATGTTTGGAGCTCTTTCTGTGGGGTGGGGCTGGACTGGGGGAAAGCTGGGCTGGAGGTCAGTTTCTGGGAGCTTTCGTCCTTTCCCTGATTGCCTGCCAATCTGAGCAGGGACAGACCTGCCTCCCTTACTGTGCGTTTCTTCTTCCCTTTCCTCCCTTCCTCCCCGCAACCCCAGATTTGGCTGGTGGCAGAGAGGGTAGTGCGAGCAGGTTTGCCAAAAGGCCTGTTCCCACCTCTTCCCACCCCGGCTGCATTCTCGCCCCTCCCTAAGGGGCACCTCACCACCCAGCACGTTCAAACACAGTGAAATGTCTGGCCAGGCCAAATCCTCCCCCACCCGGCTCCACGTCTGGTGCCTGACCAAGGAGCCAGGGGCCCTTTAGCAGGCTGGAGTGCATGGCTTCCCTGGTGTGGACCTCAGGAGACCTAGGGTGTGATTCTTCCCGGTATCAGAGTGTCCTCATAGCCTGCTGTGGGTTCCTCTAAGACTTCCAGCTCAAACGTCGTCACGAACATGGAGACTTTTACACAGCACCATGCTCAGACAATAAGAGAAAACAGGTACCCCATCCACAAAAGTAAGGTATTCACAGACCCATTTCATACTCATATTTTCAGCTGTTCTCTTATATAGGAGAGAATTTATTTGTTGCTTTTGTTCTTCACTGGGGTATTCTAGAATTGGGAGATAATCCTGAATTCATGTGTCCACACCTCCATAATAGTTAATAAACTGTAATTTTACCCTTATCAGTATATGTGTCTGTGAGACTGGCCAGTATATTCATTCTTTCAGAATTGTGTTATCAAACATTTGTATATAATATGTGTATTTTGTAGGCTCTATGTTTTCACCTTTTCTAGTGAGGGGAGATCTCTCCTCCTCCCTCTTTCTGAGATGATGTCGGCAGCCTGGGTAGTAGGAGTCCTTCAGCCCCAGGAGTGGGGATCTGAGTTCCAGTCTGGAGCAAATGACTTACTCCCAGACCCTCACCAATGAAGCGAGGAATTAAGATGACCCAATTGATGTATTCGGGCATGGCCATCCCATTATTCTAAGACATATTACACTGTAGCTAATACTTTCCCTTATTTCAGTCTTTCTTTTTTAGAAAAACAGTTTTTGTTTCAGTGAAGCTTAAGCACAACGGTAGTTGTCAACTGAAAGATTTTAATTGGCTTCAAAGCTATCTGCTGGTAAGAGAGAAATTGAAAATAATAACTTGAATTAAACATGATTTGCATATTTAGGGAGGGGAGAAATGTACTCGTTAGAAGTACAACTAAAATGAAATCCATTTTTTCCCTCTAAGTACCTTATTTCTCTTCTGATAAGTCTGCAGGAAAGATTTTTTTCTGGCTGATTCATGTCATTGCTTTATCTTCTCCTGAGTATCACAGAGGATCATCTGTCCTGTGGTAAACCTGTAGCTAGGACTCAGACACAGAGTAGGGGCTGTCCGAGACAGATGCTGCTTAGCATTTTCTTCTGCAAGGTTAAAACCCCCAACTGCCTGTTCTTCGTAAACCCTCTTCCTTGCTTCGTTTGCACAACACCACGCACACACCCTCTGTGCATTCGGACCCTCTCTCTGACATCTTCTCCTGAGGATTCTCGCCTGGTAAAGTGAACACTCTGGGCTAGGAAAACTAGGAGATGGTGAGAGAGGAGATCGAGGCAGAGTTGGATATGGTGATACTCTCTCGCTTGGGGTTTTCCCACATGGTTTTCACACTCATCAGCATACATGGAGTCCACGTCCTCCAGCAAGGCTCAGTTCCTTTAAAACAAACAAAAAAGCAGGAACAAATGTTACCAAGAGGTGCCCTGGGTTGCAGTTATTTAAGTTGCCTATGTATGCAGGATCACGGCACTCCACCTTTGATGTAGCAGGTGTATTGATCCAGCCAACTTTTAGCCCCTAGTAAGTTGAAAACATGCTCCAAGGTACAGTGGGGAATTCAGCAACGTAGAAGCTGTGACTCCTTCCTGCAGGACTTACCACCTGAAGTGGCCAGACAGCACAGGCATGTTTTTAAATGGCTGTAATGCCAAGCCGATTATGACCAGAACTATAATCAAGCATTGGCATGTTGTGGAAGTGTGGGAAAGAAAGGCCTTCCAGAAAAGGTGTGTCTGAATAGCATCTATAAGGGTTGGTAGGACTTAGGAAGACATAGCCTGAGAGACTGGAGGGAAGGGGGAGATGTATTGGTCTCCTATTGCTGCTATGACAAATTACTATAATGTTTGAAGCTTGCAACAACATAAATTAATTATCTTACAGTTCTGGAGATCAGAAGTCTGAAAAGTTTCTTACTAGCTAAAATCAAGGCATTGACAGGGCCGTGTTCATTCCTGAAGGCTCCAGCCTTTTCCAGCTTCTAGAGGGTGCCCACATTCCTTGGCCCTTGGCCTCTTCCTCCACCTTGAAGGCTGGCAATGTCCAATAGAGCTGTTCTCATTCTGCATCACTCTCACTCTGACTCACCTCCCTCCCTCTTTCACTTGTAAGGACACTTGTGGTTACAGGGGAGCCCACCCAGATGATCTAAAATAATCTCCCCATCTCAAGATCCTGAACTTAACCACACCTGCAAAGTCCCTTTTGCCACAAAGGTAACACATCCACAGGTTCCAAGGATTAGAATGTGGCGTCTTTGGGGGAGCCACTATTTTGCCTACCACAGAAGGTAGGTTGGTTGCTTTCTATTGCTGTGTTCACAAATTACTCCAAAATTTAGTGGCTTAAAGCAATAAATGTTTATTTTCTCACAATTTCTCAGGGTCAGGAATCTGGGAGTGGCTTAGCTGGGTGGCCCTGGCTCAGGGCCTTTCATTGGGTTGCAGCCAGGATGTCAGGCAGAGGTGCCATCGTCTGAAGGCTTGAGTGGACTTGGAGGTTCCACGTCTTAGTGCTCCTCTGTGGCCCTTAGCAGGAGGTCTCAGTTCCTGTCCCCAGGGACCTCTCCTTAGGTCTGCTTGAGTGTCCCCTCAGCACAGCAGTTGTTGCTCAGAGCAAATGATGGATTCAAGAGAGAAAGCCCAGAGGATGCCACATGGTTCTGTCACCTGGTCTCAGAAGTCACATAGCAGTGGTTTCACTGTATTTATTAGAAGCAAATCACTAAGTCTAGCCACATTCAAGAGGAAGGGAATTAAACTGTACCGCTTGAAGGGAGAAGTAGCAAAGAATTTGTGAACATATTTTTAAGTCTCCACAAAGGGAGTGTGCAGAGGCCAGAGAGTACAGGCTGCATTTGGGGAACACCACCAGACAGGGACGCAAAGCAGAGTGTTTGGGGAAGGGGAGTGGGCGAAGAGTCTGGAGAGGTAGACAGGGACACAGTCCCAGGAGCCACAGGAAATAAAAGACAGTGCATGTCAAGGTTGGTCTCCAAGCATCTTCTTGCAACTGGATAAATACCCAGTTGATTTGACAGACTGAACGTATGTTCAAATTCAGAATGATACTACAGTTTAACTGGAATGTTAGCCTTGTAAAAATAAGATTTACTTGTGAACTGTATGCCGGAGTCGAAGACCATTTGTTATTATTATGTTAAAGTATCCTGCAGTGGATATGCTCACATCCGGTACTGAGAGCTCCCCCTGAAGAGAGTGCTGGCTCACGCAGACTATCGCTGAGCTTTGCCATTTCCTTTTTTGTTTCCCCTCCAGCTTGTTAGTATGAGCTTTGTATACGTGAGCTAATGTGGAGAGGATGTCATATCTTCCCACGTGCTCGTCACTCAGCTTCAGCGTTACCAACTCTTTGCCATTCATTTCTCTGTCCTCTTCTGGAGTTTTCATATCCAGATCAGAAATGGGCTTCAGTCCCAGAAGAAACACCAACAGCGTGTTATTTCTAGAGCAGATAAACGTCTCGTCTTAAATTTGCTTCAGCAATTAACTTACAAAAAAGTAAATTGCTACCTGGTTGTTGACCGGGTACTGGTCAGCTCCTCTCATGAATTATGACACAAGTCACTTATCTTTATACCCTGTCGCTGGCCCCAGAGGATCACTAACCTGGCTAATGTGATCACCACAGCCTCCCCCCCTTTGCTGTGCCTCAGTTTCCCTCATTTGTACAAGAAGGGATTTTAAAGTGGATGATTGCTCATAGCTCTTAAACTCCACAGTTTGGAAACATTGCCTGTTACCAAGTGCAAACATGATAGGAGCAATTATTAAATTACCCAGGGCTCTATTTAATTGTACTGTAATTTTATTTTGGATGGAAGCTCCTAAAGGCTTGGCTGCTGCTACAAGCATTATTATAGGGCCATTGGATAAGTCATTGGCTGCTGTCCTAAAGTTAAATGATGACTTCATTGGGAAAAAGAAATACATGATAGAGATCTATTCTCACATACTAGAGGCTTTTCTCCAGAGAGGGATAATGTTAAATGAGACTGTCTATTGGAAACTGTGCCTCTGGCATGGACTGAAATTATTCCCACCACATCTATTTCTGAGCATTGTCCTAAGTGTAAGGCACCACTGAAAAAGGGTTCAGGGAAAAAGGAAGTACCACTGCAGCCAAGTGTGGCCACAGGTTTGTTGCTCTAAGTCTGAGCATGCACAGCCAGCATGGATCACCTGTAGGAAGCAATGGGTTAAGATGGCAGCAGTACCCATGTGTCTTTTGCCCCTTTGTGATGGCTTTGGTGCCACATTCTTTCTTTACCGTTGCCTTTGGAACTGGTCACTCTGCCTCTGTCAGCAACTGGCCACCCAGTCAGCAACTTGCACTCACAAGTTCCCGCGTCCCCAGGAACGATCATCAGACTTCCGGGAAATGGCAAATGACTCGATGTCAGGAAAGGGATCTTTGTCTTGCTTTTAGGCACCCACAAGTTAGTGGAGCGTCTTTAGCAAGGGAGGAACGTGGACATGGTACCAGCCCTAGTCTGGGGCCCAGCTGGGCCAACCTCCCCACCTGTGCCCCACACTCTTAAAAAGCTAACTGAATTCTTGGGTCTCTCTGGGCATCTCATCTGGTCCTGGAGCCCTGGGGGAAACCAAGGGCTCAGTGCGTGATCTCTGGATAACCCCCAGATTCCACAGCGGGGGTGGGGGGGTGCGGGGTTTTTAGTTGCTCTGACTTTTCTCCTTTTCTCCTCTTCTCCTCTTTTTCCTTGTCCTCCCATACGTCTTCTGTTCCAGTAAGTTCCCCACACAGAAATAAACCAATTTGGTGTCATTATGTGCCAAGTTCAAAACAAACGATCATTTTTACTGTCAGGATAAAAGCTGGGAACAAAAGCGGACTTGTGGGGCCAGTGCGGGAGGAAGGGCTCATTGCATTCCCAGTGTCACCGCTCGGGGTCTCTGGCCTCACGTGGTTTCACCTCTGTTTCCGCAGCCCAGCCCGTGCTGTACTGGTGTGCACGCAACATGTCTTTCTGGAGCAGCATCTCCTTTAACCTGGCCGTCCTGATGAATCTGCTCGTGGCGTTTTTCTACCCATTTAAAGGAGTCCGAGGAGGTACCTTTATCTTTAATTTCTAGGAAACTACTAGAAGCAGCAGGAAGGCTATGACTTCCCTGGAAGTACTGGTGCAATATTTGGGATGCCAGTTACCCATTTTCCAACAAGATGAGGTTGTAGTTGTTG
This sequence comes from Indri indri, assembly GCA_004363605.1. Lineage (NCBI taxonomy): Eukaryota > Metazoa > Chordata > Mammalia > Primates > Indriidae > Indri > Indri indri. Next base: position 17,156 of record RJWJ010020207.1, on the reverse strand, counting down.
CCACAGATTTAGTTTTGAATCTAACTTAAAATAATTTAAAATGTTATGTCCATGTAATTTTTTTTTTAACCAGGAAATGAAGAGAAGAAGCTATACACTATTAAAACTGTAGGAAATTGTCTTAGCCCTTGTTTTATATACTGGGAAACTATGTCTCAGAGAGGTTGAGAGATTTAGCCAATGTCTCACAGCTAGTTAATGGCAGAGCCAACCCTGAAATGTAAATATTTTGATGCTTAGTCTAGTAAATGTTTTCCTACACCATGTTTCTGGAATTGATTTCAGACTAAAGAATTTGTAAGAAATCTGTAGGATTTTTTTTTTTATTTTTTGGGCTGGGGATCAGAGGGGAGGCAGGAGTTGAATGACTGCAGACTGTATATCCTTGAATGTTAAGTCTATTAAGAGGTACCTGCCATAGTCACATGGTAAAACATGATGGCCTTGGTCTTTATGGATCCCCCACCCAGTTCCTCCCCATAATCTGTATGAGCATTCTACACATTTGCTGAGAAAAGGCAGACAATTCAGGAGGGGCATTTTTCTGTTTGGGGCCCCCTTGACCTGTTAATGGCATTCTGCAGGCATTCACATTTGTGACATGCTGGTGGCAGGCATTAAAAGCCCCTTTTCTGAAACCCTCTATGGCCACCTGGGAGGTCTACTTTTCAGCTAAATTTTTCACCAGAGCTTTTTGGCAGATCACCTCATATATGCATGTGACAACCTGCCAGGAACCGCCTTGCATGAAATGTAATGGGGAAAAGAGCCCAAACGTAAGACACAGAAGCAGCGCAGGCGTAAGGTTCAGGCTCAGCTCTTGAGCTTAGTAACACAGATATCGACTCAGGCAGCAGGTGTATAAGGGTAAATTTAAGGACCAATTTGAAAGTGATGACATGTTATGTAATGCTTCTATATCTAACTTACCCATTTGAGTTTTTCTCTTTGGCCTTACGTTGCACCAAAAGCACCATTTGAGTGATTTCTCCACCCCCCCACCCCCCACCCCCCCAGAGCACAACCTAAACACAAGTCCAAGGGGGATTTTTTTTTTTTTTTAAATGCCGTATCAGGAAACATGAGTGCCCACATCTGAAAAGACTTGACAGGAACACAGGGCTGCAAAGTTTTCTCTGAGGGGACGTCTGCATTAACCAAGCTGCCAGTCAGCAGAGGTGTGGGCTGTGGAAGGGGTCAGGGAGGAGCTCATCAGCTATGACAGAGGCCCAGGTCTCCTTCCACCTCAGAGAAGTCACCATGCTCCTCATACCAGATCATTCAGCCATTATGTTGAATGTGTTTTCATGTACTCTCTGTTTCCTTAAAAATATTTCAAGTAGATTTTTATTATTCACCTTGTCCATTTTTTCACTGATCACTTGTTGCGTGCAGCATTCAGACCAGTGTCTGGGGATGGGGCATTGATAGCCCCCTGCCCTTCAACGATAAGCCTCACACAGTGGAATTCCTAGACTTGAGAAGTCCAAAGACTTGGTGTCTATGGCTGGCTCCTGCCGCTCATTTGCCATGTGACTCTGGGCAAGCCACTTCAGTGAGTCCTTGTTATCTTCTGTATTAAGAGATGCTTCAGTTGAGCCAGTGGTCGTGAAACTTTTGTCTGGCTTTAGAAAGTCCTGTAGCATTCACGGGGAGATAGTTGCCAACCTAGTCAGGATCTGGGGAGCACATGTTTTTTCCCATCAAGGTTTGAGACCCTCTGGATGAGATGATTGTTAGGGATCTTTCCAACTCTAAAACAGTGTGTTCTGAATGTGGCATCAACTCTGACTGATCTGTAGGAGTCAGGACTTCCTGTTTTGGAATTATGGGTTTTAGAACTTCATGCTGATAGACTAAACTGAAAGCATAATTAGATCTTGTGGGAGAGAAGTTGATCTGACCTACAGAAGCCTTTTCACATATATAGAGACTGAAATTTCCTCAAACACATAAATTCACTCTTAGAGGGATTTTTTTTTTCCTTTTGTAAGATGTGTTGAGGGCATTTTCTGGACTCACTGCTAACCGTCTTCAGGAGAAGGGTTGTATTAACCCTGCCTAGAAACAAGATCTGGTTTCTTGACCTGAAAGTATTTCTTTGAGATCGGTATTTTTTGCCTACTAAAAACAGGATTTCCAAAATGGCCCTCTTGAATGTGTATAATGCCTTTGTTATGTGTGTGGATGTGGTTCTGTGGCTTACAAGGTTTGTGGCTACCAAGAACACCAGTGGCCTTAAAAGCTCCTTTTCAAAAGTATCATTTCTTCCCCCTTTATTTCAGAACTGATGAGTCACGAAGTCTTTCAAAAGCATGAAACTTGGGCAGCTTCAGATTTCTTACTGGGAAGAACCCAAATGTCCATTAATTATTGAGTCGATAAATAAATTGTTATCTATCCATACTATGGAATACTCAGCAATAAAAAGAACAAAATATCAATACATACAACAACGTGGATGAATCTTTAAAACCGTCTAGGTGTAAGCATGCCATGATGTCTAAAACAAATACAGTACTACTTTTTAAACTTTTTTATTATTGAAATTTTCAAATATACACACAAGTAGAAAGAACAGTGTAATGAACTGCCATGTACCTATCAGCCCAGCTTTAACAATTAACATTTTGCCTATCTTTTTTTGAAACATTTTAAATAAGTCTAGGCATCTTGGTGTTTTGTCCATAAATATTTCAGTGTGCATATCTAACTTATAAGGACATTTTAAAATATGTATAATCATCATGCCATTATCATATCTAACAAAACTAACAGCAAATCCTGTAATAGTCTGTCCAAATTCAGATTTCTCCAACTGTCTCAAAGATGTCCTTCTAAAGTTGGTTTTTTGGTTTTCTATTTTTTTAACACTGCTCTTATAAAGGGGAGACAGCATTTTTACACTGGTCTCTTCAGGATTTGGGTACTTAAGTTGTACTGGTCACATTTATTACAGTGAGATCATCTTAAGAGTCTGTTTAAAATGGTGATTAAGCACTCAAGAAAATGAAAAATAAGCCACGGACTGGGAGAAAATGTTTACAAAACATATATCTGATAAAAGGCTCATGTCCAGAATATTTAAAAAACTCTTACAACTCAATAATAAAAAGACTATCCAATTAAAACAATGGGCAAAATATTTGATCAGACACTTCACAAAAGAAAATGTACAAAAGGCCAATAAGCACATGAAAAGATATTCAACATCACTTGTTTTCAGGGAAATACTAAAACCACAACAACATACCACCACAAACCTTCTAGAATGGCTAAATTAAAAAGACTAATAGTCCCAAGCATTGGTGGTGATGTGCAGCAAGTGGAGCTCTCATATTCTGGTGGGAAGGCAGTATGGTACAGTCACTTTGGAAAACAGTATGGTAATGCCTTATAAAGTTAAACATATACTTAGGATCCAACAATCTACTTCCATGTGTTTGTCCAAGAGAAATGAAAACATGTTCACTCCAAGATTTGTACTTGAATGCTCCTAGTAGCATTATTTGTAATAGCTCCAAACTGGAAAGAGCCCAAATGTCCATTAATTGTTGAATGGATAAATAATTGTAGTACATCCATACTGTACTATGGATGTAGTTTGAGTATTCTCAAACAGTAAAAGAACAAAATATTAATGCACACAATAACCTGGATGAATCTTAAAACCTTGCTAGGAGAAAGAAGTCAAACACAAAAGACGACTACCTACTAGTATGATTACTTTTTCCATTTTTATGAAATTCTACAAAGTACAAAACTATGGCAACAAATCAGATCAGTGGTAGCCTGGGTTAGGTATGGGGAAGACATCACCTGCAAAGAGGCACAAGGAAACTTTTTTTGTTTCTTTTCTTTTTTTTTTTTTTTTTTTGAGACAGAGCCTTGCTCTGTTGCCTGGGCTAGTTGGAGTGCAGTGGCATCATCATAGCTCACTGCAACCTCAAACTCCTGGGCTGAAGCAATCCCCTGCCTCAGTCTCCTGAGTACATGGGACTATAGGCACATGCCACCATGCCTGCCTCATTATTTTATTTTTTGTAGAAATGGGATCTCAGTATGTTGCTCAGGCTGGTCTCAAACTCCTGGCCTCAAATAATCCTCCCACCTCAGCCTCCCAAAATGCTAGGATTACAGGAATGAGTTACCACACCTGGCCTCAAGGAAATTTGTTAGGGTGGCAAAAATGTTCTGCATCTTGGTTGTGGTGACAGTCACATGTAGAGGTTACACGACTATATGAACTGCCAAGATTCACCAAATTTTACACTTACAATGCACGGATTGTTTTTTTAATGGTGGTTAAGGACCATCCACTTCAGAGGCAGGTAGTCTCCAGCTATTCACTTTGTCACTTGGGCAAGACATGCAAACTCAAGATTCACTTTCCTTTAGAGTAAAATGGAGATAATGGTACCAACCTCACAGGATGGCTAAGAGGATTAATAAATGATAGCCAACATAAAGGGCTTAATACCATGTCTAATGGCTGTTAAATGCACACAAAGCAATACATATGTCTCCATATTCACTTCTTGAATTTCTGAGAAGCTTCTGCCTCTTCGTGCCCATTTCTAATCAGCTTTTCCTTTTGAAGGAGATCAAAGGGGAAGAGGTAAGTGGCTTGGCTTAGGGGAAGTTTTTAAAGGGAAAAATGCATCTCGGCAGGCGTGGACTAAATGAAGTGGGGCAGCCAGCCGCTCGTGGAAGAGCTGTAACCTGCAAAGGTGCCTCTTCCTGGGCGGTGCTGCAATCAGTTATGAAGAAGTGAAACTCCTTTATATAAGTGGCCTTAATCATGTAGTGCTGCTTGTTTACATTTGAAGGAGACTCAAAATGTGACAGCATTTGAAATAGGGTTGTTTTTTTTTTAATGAGTGTTTTACAGAACTATATTTTTAGCCATGTTGGCTCACATTATATAACCAAGCCGTCTCGTGGGACACTCTAAATAGAACTTGCAATAGCAAGAGATGACAAAAACTGGTATAAACTCTTTGACTGCAAGGATAATCTAATTGTAGGATGCTGCTCATGATACGGAAGTTGCCTTCCTCCTTCCCTTGAAGAAATCTGATTCAGGGGACCTGCAGTTTTCCTTTGCATACTTTTAATAGAAAACCAAGTTTATGCTTCAAGTTTACCTTCCCTAAGCACTCTTAGTGTGACACATGTATGAGTTTTATTTATTGAACAAGCGTTTGGTAAGTGCCTGCTGGGCAACCCAGGTACTTCTCTCAGGGGACGTGGAGTCTGGGGAGAGAGACACACACAAGTAAACTGACCATGAGGAAATGGCATTCTCCAGGGATGACCGGAACGTGCGGGGAACGTGGAGAACGAGGGAGCACCTGGCATGGTTTTGTGAGGAGGAAGGGAGTGGGGGAGACTGCCTAGAAAAGGTAATATCTAAGCTAGCACCTAAGATGAATAGGAAGCAAAGAATTTCCCAGGCAGAAGAAACATGTATGAAGGCTCAGAGGTCAGAAAACACTGCTCCGACTGGTTATGTCTGGGGCAGAGAAATCGAGGTGAGAGTTGGGACATATAAGGCCAGAAAAGTGATTAAAGAAAATGGAATTAAGCCTGTTTTGGTGTGTCACCAATGGTCTGTTATGAGTGAAAGCACCAATTCGTGAGAGCCTTGCTCTGTCCTCCCAGGAACGCTGGAGCCACACTGGTCCGGACTCCTGTGGACGGCCATGCTCATCTCTCTGGCCATCGTCATCGCCCTCCCTAAGCCCCATGGCATCCGGGCCTTAATTGCCTCCACAATTCTGCGATTGATATTTTCAGTTGGGTTACAACCCACATTGTTTCTTCTGGGAGCTTTCAACGTAAGTATGAGTGTCTTCCTCGCCACTGTTTGGTTTGCGGGTAAGTAGGAATGCCTTCTGTTCCAGTACTTAGAATGCTGGCCTGTGCTTTCAGTCCAGAAAAGTATTGTTTGGGGCAACTGTTAAAATAGCAGAAGCAAGAGATAGTGGCAGGCGGACACCTCCCTCTTGATCTTCTTGTGGTGCAGTGAGCCTCTGAATGCATCCTTCGGGCATTGACAGTCTCACTTTCAGGGACTGTCTCCCTCAGGAGTTAGGCAGAAAGAGTGACAGCAGTTAAGGTTTAAGTTAGTTTGCCGACTGGTTGAAGGTCTGTTGGGACAGGAGATTCCAGCCAATAGGCCGAATGAGGAAGTATTACCACAGCACCCAGGAGGTAAGAGGGACTGTCCAAACAGAGGCGGCGCAGGCAGAGAGGGAAGAGGAGAGTCAAGGACAGTTCTTTAAAAGTCAGTGGGGACATCTGGAAATGCTGTTCCACTGCCATTCAAGGATGGAAGCCAAGTACATCTGTAGGAGGATTCTTGGGAAATGGAGACAGCTGATGCAAGACCACAAATTAGAGAGGTTTCCTGGTGAAGGGAAGGAGAAAATCTGGACATGTGAGGCACTGGTGGGGTGGGCGTGGGGGGGTCTAAAGATGCCTTCCAGAGGTTTCTGCCCTGAGCATCTAAGGAAGTTGATGTCTCTATACAAAAATGAAAGTGATATTGCAAAATAGGTTAAAACAGTAATTCGGTGCAATAGTAAATGTGCCACAGTGCGTGTCCAGTGGCACAGGCAGCAAGGCCTTTAGAGGAGAGACCACGTCCAGCCGGTAAGCCCAGGGTGGAAGTGATGTCTGAAGGTGGGGAGGGTCTGGCCAGGAAGCAGGGGCAGAGCGGAGCGTTTGGTGTCTGGGCCAGAGCAGTGGGAAAGCCGGGGATGTTATCAAGAGGCCATGAAGAGTTGAGTTGCACCTCGTTAGTGGTTGCATAGTGATCGGTAGGAACAGGTTCCGTGCAAGTCACCTGGTGCACTGAATTTTGGGAGAAAACAATTGGACTTCATCCTACAGGTCAGCATTTCCAGAGTGTGTTCCTAGTTGATAAATGTTACATGAAAAAAGGGTCCCATGGTCGAATCAGTGTGGAAAGTGCTTGGTCAAACACAAAGTTTTGTTACTGTAGTATTTCTCAGAGACTCATGTGGATTATGAATCTCCACGAAAGGGAAAGAGTGTATTTGTGTTGCCCACAACTTTTTTTTTTTTTTTTTAAGTATCACTCAAGATTGGTGGTATATGGAATATATGTTGGGAAACACTGTTCCCAGTAGTGGGAAGTGGCTGAAGTGTTTTTGAGCCAAGACATGGCATATACAAAGAAGTATTCCTAAGAACTCATTCAGCAGTGATGTGTCACGTGGCTCCAGTGGGAGGGCCTAGAGGCGGCAGGACCATTTCGGGGCTGCAGTAGTGCTTTGGCTTGTGTGTGACAAGCCTGAGTCTTGGCCGTGGTGTAGAAGGAAGAAGGAAGGTGCAGACCACCGAGATGCGAAGGAAACAGTAACATGTGGCCGGTGCAGAGCCAGAGCCTTACACGTGAGAGCCGTGTACTACAGGCCCTTCTCTAGGCAAAGAAGGTATCACCGTCTGGATTGGGTGATGGAAGAAGCAAACACAACCCCAAATTTTCAGTCATGGATGACTGGAAGAAGACTAACGCGGCCACCTAAAGTGAAGTCACGCAAGCATCAAGTTTTCAGGGAGAAAACACATGTAAATTATTGACACAGCAGGCTCGAGGTGGTAAGGCATGCTGTCAGTGTTGGCTCTGGCATTTGGAAATGCAAGCTCAGAATGACAGATACCAGTGTGGGGAGGGAATGTTGGTATCAGCTGCAGCGAGAGGAAGCTGTTTAAGAAGGAAATACAAAATAATGACGTAAATAAACAGAAGAAACTCTCAGTATTTCTGAGGTTATCTTCTATGGGCTGTCGAGTGCTTTTTTCCTCTGGCCTTTAATCATTCCATTGCCATCACTTCTTTAGTATAAATCATTCGGGGGCAAGACTTAAATGAGACAATTAATTACCATTTATAATAACATGAGTTGGGTGGGGCGGGGGGGGCAAAAATAGCTATAATAAATAATTATGGAGAGGGAATTTTAAAAAAGAGAAACTCCCACATGGAGCTTGTAAGAGAAGGAAGAGTAGCTGCGGGCAGAGACGGAGCAGGGATGTTGGAGATCCGAGAGCTGCAGGAGGGCAGGGTGGGTCCTGAGAGCCCAGGGCCAGGAGAGCGGTGAGAAGGGCCGGGGGGAGCCTGTCACCCTGCAGGAGCTGGGGGAGATGCTGAGAGAAGGCAGGGGAGGACTTCTGGGTGTGCCCTTGCAGAGTCCACTGGAGGCTTCCCACGAGCTGCGTCTGTGGGGGAGGGGGAGTGCTGCGAGCCAGACAGAAGACTAGGCAGCCAGGGTAGATGGGGAGCAGGCAGCGGGCTGGGACCTTCAGCAGGAGCTCTTCGTTGAGGAGGCAAGAGAGGAAGCTGGGGCAGCAGTTGCAGGAGAGAGTGGATTCAGGTGAAGCGGATGGCTTATTGTTAAGACTGTAGGAGCCTGGGCACATTGGAGGTCCCGTGACATCAACCAGAGTATCATCTTCCCCTCCCGTCCCTCCTCTGCACCCTCCCCAAAACCCCATCCATGGATCATCTGGAGTCGACGATACTTTCCTGCACTATGAAAGACCCTACACTAGCAAAGGTTACAATATTGGGGGTTGGGGGAAAACTGGCAGATTGAATGTTTAGCCCATCTGAGAAAGCCAGAAGTTCTCCGTGGGTGTTGGCTTCCTCACTTATCTGATTGCCGAGAAGCTCACTTACACCGACCTACCAGATTAACTGGCAGAATTTCCCCAGCACCTTTGGCCAAGGGAGCTAGAGTAGCAGCAGGTGGTTTCACCAAGTGCATCCTTTCTCTCCAGCTTTCTCCTGAGTCAAGTTTTTCTGTCAACGTGTTGCTAGAGAGGGACTTCTAGGCATGGGGTTTCTATCAAAGGTGGGACTATACTGTACAGTAGATCAGTTAGGACTCCTTCAGTTACAGGTGTCAGAAAATCCATTCCATGCTAGCCTAAGCAAAGGAGAAATTCTACTGGTTCATTTTAACCAAGAAATCAAGAGCCTAGCTTCAGGCACAGCTGAAAACAGGGGCTTTCAGGGCAGAGTTCCTCTTCTGGCGGTGCTCTCAGTGTTGGTGGTGTGGCAGCCCCAGAGCTTACAGCCTTTTGGGTACAAGGTCAGTGGGAAAGAACAAAATTGTCTTTTGCTGCAATCCTGGGAAGAGCTCAGTGGGTGTCACTGGTCCATTTGGTCCTGCGCCTACCCCTGAACCAGCCATTGTAGCCAGGAAAATACAGTATTGTACTTGGCCAGGTTGAAACCCCACCCAGACCTCAAGGACTGGTGCTTGGAGAGGGATGGATCCCCAAAGGAAAATTAGAAGTTATTCCCAGAAGGGAAGGCAGGCAGGGAAAGAGAACTCATGCTGAAGTCCTTTACATTTTGTTACCCGCCCCAAGAGAATTCTCATTTTCCCTGTGAATTTAGGAACAACGGAAGACTGGCTGCCTCTCATTAAATTGAAATCCTATAGTGCCTAGAATGTTAACAAACTCAGAAAATGCTTTTGATCGTGCTGATCTCAGGGTTCGTGGATTGAGGTGACTTCTGTGTTTGACTAACTCCTGTAAGAATGTTACAAATGATTCATATCTCATTTTGAAAATTGTAATCTCAGTATGTGTTAATTTTGTTTTTGCCATATAGAAATGCTACTTGATTACTGTTGCACATAGTTATTTGACTACCATGCAGTTTGTGATATGCCTGAAAAGCAAAGTAGTGAAATGACTTAGATCCGCAAAATGGCTCTTGGAGGGTTTGGTGGGCATTGGTGCAAGAGGAAGCTTGTGCTTGGGCATGATTACTGAAATTCATCCATGTGGGACTCTGCCTTGGCTCGCGTGAAGAGTTTGGTGCAGTCCAAGCCATCTGACTGACTGGTCCTGTCATTGTTCTCAGGTCTGCAATAAAATCATCTTTCTAATGAGCTTTGTGGGCAACTGTGGCACGTTCACCAGGGGCTACCGAGCCATGGTTCTGGATGTTGAGTTCCTTTATCATTTGTTATATCTGCTGATCTGCGCCATGGGGCTCTTTGTCCACGAATTTTTCTACAGTTTGCTGGTGAGTACCTGGTGTCCAAATATTTTACGTATGGAAAACTAGGAAAGCGTCCTGTGTCCTCTCTGTCATCACAGACCCTTCCTTTTAATGGTGATTGGCATGCATGGGCCAGCAAGGTCGAAGCCCCACTGTATGCAGTCTTTGGGGCATCTGAGAGGAGAGCTGCACAGGAAACAGGTCAACTTGCAGGAACCCAGGAGGTGCACGCCACCCTGTGTGCCGTCCTTCTCAGTAGTGGAAGATGCCTACAGTCTGGTTCAGGAATGTTTCTTCTACATGCACCTTTGTTTTTCTTTCCTTCTTAGACTCAGCCAGCACTAACCAAGGGGAATGTTGTTGAGACTGTCATCCTACAGTCCTCATGGCATCCATTTCTCATGTAGTGACCATAAGAGTAGGAGCTAGTTTCAAAGCCCCAAGATGCACAGTAATGAACTCCATAGATTTATCAGTCCAGGAGACCTTTTCAGTAGAAGTTATTTTGTTCCACCATAAGCCCAGTGCTTGGTATCTTGACATTCTACAAAATGAGTTAATTTCATCACCTTCCCGAGCAGGTTTTAAAAGTATATTAATAGATTTAAAAAAAAAAAAAAAACTGCTTGCTCCCCTATAGTTAGAGGGAATCTAGACCCGTAGAGTTGTAGATAAGAAACCATTTCCTTGTACCTACTTAAAATGACAGGAAGCATAAAACTGACTTATCTGCAAGCAAAACCATAAAGAGACTAGAGCTATTAAAATGTTTATGAGGATAAAACAGATCAAGGCCAAAGTGTTGGCTTAGCAAGAGGGATGGACTTGGAAACGGCAGAGCATGGAAAGCTCTTCAGGGAGGTGCTATCCATGTAGTTGCTGGGCTGGTTACTTAATGCTCTGTGCCTCAGTTTCCCCATCTACAAAATGAGGAGAACAACATATCTCCCTCACAGGGCTGTTGTAGAGATTATATGCAGCTATGTATGTCAAGGTCTTAGAATAGCACTGCCACACGATTGCTGGCTATTAGTGTCTTTGTCATCCTGTATTCCTTCTCCCAGTCAGAGCTCCGTAAAGAATTCACCATTTAGATCACCAGGATTAGCTCATTTCATTAATGGTGAATGTTGGCAGGCTAAAGAGAATGGATTCTTTCCCCTCATCTTAAAATAGATCTGGCTATGTTTTGAGGTTTTAGGCAAAGAGGTCTCAGGTTGTACTTGTGATTGCCATTATGTGGCCTATTTTGGTCAGTCTGTTTCGGAAATCTTTAGAGCCCTGTTTCTGTTTTGGGGCTTGTCTCATGCAATAGAGCCCCTGGATGAGGTTCCTGGTTTGTGAGTCAGGGAGACCCACGCCTGCCCATCACACAAATTCCTGTCCCCCCTCGGCAGAGGCACATTTCCGTGGGTGGTCTCTCTTGTCCCAAGAGATAGGAGAGGCCCTTCAGGCAGTGCCATCTCTCCCTGGTAGAGAGTTTGGCAGTTCCTGCAGTTGACCTCCAGTTGGCTTCATTTCCTTTGCTGTCTGTTTGCGTCCTTTTGGTCCTTTGCAGAGCCAGCCAGTGCCAGTGCCAGGTGCAGGGGCTGTAGTGGTGAGGTAGGTGGACATGGCCCCTACCCCTGTAGGCCTCACAGCCTGGAAGGTGGTAGCTGCTACCCTGTATCGAGTGCTCCCTGTGTCTCTTCCCCTGCACTCTCTCAGCTGAGGAAACCCAGGCTTGGCCAGGTTAGGTAACCTGCCCAGAGTCACAGTCAGTCAGTGGCAGAGGCAGGGGAACCACTCAACTCTGTCGATTCCCAAGTCTAAACCGCCTTTCATCTGAGCAGATGAAAAAGTCCCTGTGTCGGTGAAACTGGTATGTCACATTGCAGTTTGCATCTGTGCTTTCGCATCTCTAAGCTGTCACGGAAAGAGTAACTCCAAGCTTCTGATGGTGTTACCTGAGCTCAGTTCACTTTGAGAAGAACACAACAGGATCAGACTAGACTGTGGCTGCAAGCCTCTCCTGTGTGCTCGGGGTGGGGGAGGGGGTTTCTAAGCCGTCTGTACCTGGACTTGTCTGTGGCCTCGAGTGATGTGCTCCTTTTGGTGTCAAAAGCAGTATTGAATGCATCTGGCGAAAACCACAGACAGGGTACTGAAACTGCTCAAATAATTCCACTAATGAGGAAAGCCTGCAACTGAGAGAAATTGGGCAGCCTGTAAAAGGAGAGCGACCTCCAGCAGGGAAAACCCGTGCGTTACTGCGCTGTGGGAGCTCCGTCCACGCCAGCAGGCCGGAAGGGAGGGAGGGTGATCTGGTGGCCTAATTAAAGTGCTGTCCCCCGCCCCCAAAGACTGGCTGGACCCGGTCTCGAGCCTGCATTAAAGTGTGTCCTTAGAAAAATATTAACACCTGGAGATGAAATGCGCAAAGTTCATAAACAGGCAGTTAACAAAAAGAGAAATCCAGATGGTCAGCAAACGTGGAAAAATGTTCATCCTTAACTGCTAAACAAAGTAAAACAGCAGCTCGATCCCGTGTTTTACCAGTGACGTTAAGAAAGGTTTAAAAGCGTGATTGTGCCCAGTACTAGTGACAGTGGGGTATGCATCTTTCTTGACTAGTGGTGAGTGTAAACTCACACCACCTTTCTGGAAGGCAACAGGCAGTATGTTTCTTTCATAACATTTGACCCAAAGATTCCATTCCCAGAAATTCGGCAAAAAGAAATAACTAGACAAGCATGTATAGAGGCATGTACAGAGGTGTTCATCAAAGCGTTATTTATAATGACATATAATGGAAAGCATCTGGTGACTGTTTTAAAAAAATTAAAGATACTGGCTATGTTAACTGTGTTTTCCATACAATGAAATACTATGTAATCATTTTTGTCAGAGAAATGTTCATGATGGCTCAGTGAAAGAGGCTGGCTACATGCCAGCATTATTGTCTAATATTTTTGTAAAAATATGTATGTATATATTACATTGTATAAAGGCCAGAAGGAGGTAACTTGTTGAGTGGATGTCTGTAGATGATGGAATTATTAGTGAATTTTTTCCTTTGTGCTTTTCTGTGTTTTCCAAGTTTTCTCCATTGAATGTCTAATTTTCTAATTAGAGGAAGGCTTTTTCTTTTTATAAATAATATGTGTTTATTGTTTTAAAATCAGAAATTGTAAATGAGTGAAAAAAAGTTGCTTGTCATTTCAATGCTGTGGAGGCCATATAATCGCCATGGTCTTACCCACAGAAAACAAGCACCATTTGTTTGTTGCCTGCAGTTGCTCTTACTTGCTGCTTCATGTTGAGTTGCTGGAAAATATTTAACTGACGTTAACAGCAACACTTAGCCTTTTGTACTCCTGTGTTTGCTAAATGCCTCTTTCCTGCATCCTTTTAAGTATCCTCCTTTACCCAGGGCCCATCCAGAACTAGTCTTCAGAACACAGATTGGTGTTAGGGAGGCAGAAAAGTTAATTGACCCGAAAATGACCTCGGATGTAAAATTCTAACCTGGAAGGGGCTTGGGAATCAGCTAGTGCAGTCCACTTATCTTACAGATGAGGACACTGAGGTCCAGAGAGGTTAGATGGCTTGATCAACATCTTGCAACAAATTTAAAGCAGAGTCAGGATTCGGGCCCTTGTCCCCAGACTCCCTTCGCAGTGCACAGTCACACCCTAGAGCCACGGTGGAAACCAAACGTTCAGGACAGGATTAGATGTCAGCACAGAGGCCACGTTAAAACCTAGTCTCCAGGTCCAAGACCAACCCCGCTATTCCCCCCAGCCAAATATCTGTGATCGTAGCTCTTGGAAAACTAGCCATCATCCTGCCATGCCCCCCTGCGTGTACCTACAGGGATCCTCCATTTCTCAGGAAGCCAACTTCTTGCAAAGAGCAGGTCCCTAGCAGAGGGCAAGCTTAGACTGTGAACACGCTGTGAACAGCAGGTCTTCCTCCCACTAGGGGAGGATAATAAGGGTTTAGGCTTTCCGGTGTGTTACTATCACCAAAGTCCCTGGGATGTACTAGCTCTGAGACCTTGCCCCAGTCTCTCCATTAGGAAATTAATGATGATTACCTTTTATTGCACTTACTCAGCATACATATATGCCCATGTGCCAAGCACTGTGTATACACTGTTTGTTTGTTCTTCACAATAACTCTGCATCTTCCAGTCTGCAAATGAGGTCATTGAGGCTTGAGGGGATGGGGAAAGTCCCTAGCCCAAGATCATAGTGGCACTCATTAGTTGAGCTATAGTTTGCAGCTATATCTAAATCCAGAGTCCTTGCCACTTACACTGGCTTATAAGTACGTCTGCCTTCCCACTAGACACTCAGCTCCAAGAGAGCAAGGACCAGGGTGACTGGCCGTCCATAGAAACTCAATAAATACTTCCTAAATCAATGGATGTCGAGACCCTCATCACTTTTCTCTCCCTTTCTCTCTGAAACTTACTGGTGCAACCATGTGTTTTCTCTGTTCCTGGGCCCTCTCAACAGCTCTGTGTGCTACTCGAAATTGCTATTGTTTCCTGCCTCCCTCTTCCATGTTTATTTTTCCCCATTTCTACCATCTCAGTTTTCACTGTTAAGACAGGCAAGATATTCAGTGTTAAGATTATAGTATAAGGCCTTTGAATTTCCAATAGGGTGACCCCTCTATAAACCAAGTTTTTGTTATGGGATATGAATGTACATCTAATATAGAGACTTCTTAAAATTATCCTATCGTCATCTTTTTGTTTTTTTAAAGCTTTTTGATTTAGTGTACAGAGAAGAGACTTTGCTTAATGTCATCAAAAGCGTCACCCGCAATGGACGGTCCATCATCCTGACAGCAGTTCTGGCTTTGATCCTGGTTTACCTGTTCTCGATAGTGGGTTATCTTTTCTTCAAGGATGATTTTATCTTGGAAGTAGATAGGTTGCCCAACGAAACAACTGTTCCAGGTGGGTTTGGGATCTTCTGATCTTTTTTCATGTTAAAAGAATATTTCCTGATTATAACTGAACTAAAGAAAATAATGACTTTAGCAATGTAGATATCTCCCCAAAGACTATAAATTCTGAATACAAGGCATAGTGCTCACTTTATTCAAAGGGCAATATGGTATATCACATGCTGCAGGTGGGTGGCCAGATCTTACATTTAGTTTATTTACTAACATTATATTTTAAACTAGTACAAGTTTTTTATAAAACAAATTGTTTTATATATATTGAAAGCATTGGCATATGCAGCCCTTTGACTTAGTAAATATACTTCTAGGAATTTATACTTAAAGAAAAAACCTGCTGACTGTGCATGTAAAAACAGACACATAGGGGAGAATGTTCACTGCGGTATGAAACTGGAAGCTACCTAAATGTAAGGGGATGTTTCATTAGACTGTGGTACATCCATGAGGTAGAGTCGCCTACACATAGCTACATCTTTATAAACCTTCATGGAAAAATACCCACAAGATATAGTGGGAAATGACAGAAGGATCACATGTATATTTTTTAATTAAAAAGCTCATATATATATATATATATATATATTTAATATAGACAAATATACTCCCAGACTGCTAGCAGTAGCTATCTCTGGGGGCGTTTTTTTGTTTTTTTTAATTTTTTATTTTTTTTACTATATGCAGGTTTTATAATGAGCTTGTGTTATTTTTATATATAGCAAGAACAAAAGAGATTTCCAACTTTGAGAATGAAAAAAATGACCATATACTTGAGTAATACCCAAGTGCTCTTTCCTCTCAATGGAAACAGTTGGCACTTAGTAAAATATTACTGGTTTTTCACCAGGCAGCCAGGCACCCTTAGTCTAAGGAACAAACTAGAATTGTTGTGACCGACTGAGCCAGGCAGCCTTTGTTTTCTCTTTCCTGAATTCTGTATTCTTGGCATGTAACTACAGCCTCAAGTCGGGCCAGCCATCTTAGGGTTCTGAACTCACCGATCTGGACCTTGGATTTCCATCAGTGCCTGCTGGGGCCACGCACACTTGCTATAAATCTTGCCGGAGTCTGTGTGTTCAGTAGTATCGAAGAGTTTCAGCGGTTTGTCTTTAAAGTTGGAGAGGTGCTATTTAAGTGTGATATTTCTAGTAAGCCTACAGGAATTGACATTTTTGGCTTTTTTCCCCATCCAGATCACCAAATGAAAGTGTAAATTGCATCTCTGGTTTGAATTTATATGCAGGATTCTAGGGTGCTATTTATGTAAAGAATTGTTTAATCAGCCGTGAATTGGGGACTTCAAACATTTTAACCATATGCTGCCAGATTGTTCATCATAAAATTCCTTCTTTCTCCCAGAAACCAGCGAGAGTTTGGCAAATGAGTTCCTGTTCTCTGATGTGTGCAGGGTGGAGACTGGGGAGAACTGTTCCTCTCCTGCACCCAAAGAAGGTAGGACCTTGTGGCCATTAGCCTTGAGCTAGTGTGAGACTCCTCCAGAGGCTTAGACGATGCCGGTGATGTTGGGAGTGGATTAGAGCCCATCTGCTCAGATGTAAGGCCTGTAGCAAAGGCGAAAGGCTGGGGAAGAGGGGAGAGAGAAAGGGAAAAGAAGGCCGCATGTGACGAAAATACCTGATGAGACTCAGCCAGTTTTTGCTGAGTGCCTGCTATCTGCCAGGGACTGCGTTGTACTCTTAAGGGACAGTAATGTAGTGTGGGAGGCAAGCAGGTGATACTAGATAGGTGATTACTAGAGAGTATGCAAAATGCTGGGAATGAGGATGGGAATACAGGAAATAGGCACCCAGCCTGATACTGGGGTGAGAAGCTGATATTTAAACTAAAACAGAAGACTCCTGGGCAAAGGAGGAGAGGAGTAGGTATTCCAGGTGGAGGGAATAGCAAATCTAAAGGCTTAAAGGTTTAAAAAAAAAAAAAAAAGAAGTTTGGGACATAATGATTAGGAAGGAGAGTAGTAAGAAATGAAGCCAGAAATAAAAGCAAAGGGTTAGATCATGAAGGCTCTTACATGTCAGACAGAGGAGGTTAAACTTCATCCAAAGGACAATTGGGAGTTGTTGAAAGGGGAGTGATAAGATGAGATCCGTGTCTTGGCAAGGCCATTCTCACTGCAGCTGGAGAA